>SEYY01011227.1:0-11482 GCA_009176605.1 Armadillidium nasatum | reverse complement strand
ATTCTGCCAGCAAGATTGTGGTATCTCAATTCCTGAATTATTTATAATACGGACGTAGAAGTACAATTTATACCTAAACAATCTTAATGTCATGCTACTCAAGGTAGGAACATTGTCTAAAGCAGCGGTTCCCAACCTTTTTTTCCTTCCGTACCCCTTCATAATGTTTTTTATTTACGAGTACCTTCGTACACACACAAATCCAATATATATATATATATAATATATATATATATATATATATATATATATATATATATATATATATATATATATATATATATATATATATATATATATAGAACAATAATTTAATTTCGTAAATTGATATTCTATAATCTATATTCTACTAATTTTTTTCTTTTACATTCTTTTTTAATTAAGCTATACACCCCCTATCGATAGCAGACGTGCCCTCAGGGGTACGCGTGCCCCAGGTTGGGAACCGCTGGTCTAAAGGATTTTTTTTTCAAATTCCAAAAACCTCATGCTACTCACTGAATTCATCGCAGATCTCTTCTAAAAGCAACAAAAAAACTACTCGTTTCTAATTTGACAATTTAATGCCCCTTTGAATTCGTTTTATTCCCGCCCCTTATTTTGGTATTTTGGCAAAAATATGAAGCTTTCTATTTTCTTGTTTATACTGACTGCTTTACAGTTTTATTACCTTCTTATTAAGATAAACTTTTGCTGCTCATTTCACACTTGACAATTTCGGTGTTATTTCTCAAAGTCTATTTTCCCCGAACTTTATATTAATTCTCTTCACATGTTCTTCGAAGATTGCAATTTTACTTGGAAAATTATTCCTCTTAAGCCCTCAATTACGATCTTTTTTCCTTGCTCAATGCAGCTCATTCTAGCAGTGCCAAAAATGGTAGACATTTCCCAACCTTTTAAATTTCATATTTTTAAAATTCCTTTTAATTGAAAGTTTTGAAATCTCTCACTAATCTAGCGATCTACATCACATTCATTATATCCAATGATCTCTACACTGCGACATTTTCGTGAATATTTTACTGTAGCGATACCACTTGGAACAAAGCTTCGGTTTCTAATCTTTCATCATGTAAAAACATTCAACCTATCTATAATTTTTTCTCGTTATATTATAACTACAGTTATAAAATAACGGTAGTCATAATATAACGGTAGTCATAAAATAACAGTAGTCATAATATAACGGTAGTCATAATATAACGGTAGTTATAATATAACGGTAGTTATAGTATAACGGTAGTTATAATATAACGGTAGTCATAATATAACGGTAGTCATAATATAACGGTAGTCATAATATAACAGTAGTCATAATATAACGGTAGTCATAATATAACGGTAGTCATAATATAACGGTAGTCATAATATAACGGTAGTCATAATATAACGGTAGTCATAATATAACGGTAGTATAATATAACGGTAGTTATAATATAACATATATATATATATATATATATATATATATATATATATATATATATATATATATATATATATATATATATATATATATATATATATATATATATTGACTACAAGATTGGATTATATAAGGAGAACCAAAAACCGGTTAGTATTAATACAACGGTAGTATTAATACAACGGTTGTAATAATATAACGATGGTAATAATATAACGATAGTAATAATATAACGGTAATAATATAACAAAGGACACAGAATGTCGAAGAAGAAGCAATTGCAATAGCTCCCACGTAAGGAGTTGTAGGCAGGACCAATCTAGACATAAGACTATGCATGGGACACAATTCTCAGAGCTACCAGTATCGATCAGAGCCCGAACTTCGTTGTTTTTGATAGTGATACTCAAGGATGAAGATTGTAATTACAGGAGGAAATGTAGAATCATATGTTGTAAATGAGTACGCCATTGTAAAGGCAGCAACTTCAGGTTTTGATAGCTGAGAGTTGGTAGATTTACAAACACTCGTAAAGTGATCCCTTTTATAACAAAGGGAGCATAAGACTCCTCGAGCAGGGCAAACGGATCGATCGTGGGTAGACTTTTTCCACAGAAGAAACATGGACCTTTCTGTGGAATAGTGAAAAATGCTGCGGCCTCCATATCTTCAGCAGCAACGTCGGATGGAGGAACGAGAAAAGGGACTACTGCAAGATTTCCGGGAGCGTTATAAGTTAAATTGCAATTTTTACATTTTTCTATACCAATAGTTTATTAATTGATTTTTAAAAGCATTTTAAATATATATATATATATATATATATATATATATATATATATATATATATATATATATATATATATATATATATATATATATATATATATATATATATATATATATAATGAGGAGAGAAATGTTAGGATATATGGATCATTGATTTAAGTAGATTGAGTTAAAGTTTGAATTACAAACAGTTTTTGCCTAGATATAGTAATATTTATGTGACCATACCTTTGAGATTCTGCCAGCAAGATTGTGGTATCTCAATTCCTGAATTATTTATAATACGGACGTAGAAGTACAATTTATACCTAAACACTCTTAATGTCATGCTACTCAAGGTAGGAACATTGTCTAAAGCAGCGGTTCCCAACCTTTTTTTCCTTCCGTACCCCTTCATAATGTTTTTATTTACGAGTACCTTCGTACACACACAAATCCATATATATATATATATATATATATATATATATATATATATATATATATATATATATATATATATATATATATATATATATATATATATATATATATATATATATATATAGAACAATAATTTAATTTCGTAAATTGATATTCTATAATCTATATTCTACTAATTTTTTTCTTTTACATTCTTTTCTAATTAAGCTATACACCCTCTATCGATAGCAGACGTGCCCTCAGGGGTACGCGTGCCCCAGGTTGGGAACCGCTTCTCTAAAGGATTTTTTTTTTCAAATTCCAAAAACCTCATGCTACTCACTGAAGTCATCGCAGATCTCTTCTAAAAGCAACAAAAAAACTACTCGTTTCTAATTTGACAATTTAATGCCCCTTTGAATTCGTTTTATTCCCGCCCCTTATTTTGGTATTTTGGCAAAAATATGAAGCTTTCTATTTTCTTGTTTATACTGACTGCTTTACAGTTTTATTACCTTCTTATTAAGATATAAACTTTTGCTGCTCATTTCACACTTGACAATTTCGGTGTTATTTCTCAAAGTCTATTTTCCCCGAACTTTATATTAATTCTCTTCACATGTTCTTCGAAGATAGCAATTTTACTTGGAAAATTATTCCTCTTAAGCCCTCAATTACGATCTTTTTTCCTTGCTCAATGCAGCTCATTCTAGCAGTGCCAAAAATGGTAGACATTTCCCAACCTTTTAAATTTCATATTTTTAAAATTCCTTTTAATTGAAAGTTTTGAAATCTCTCACTAATCTAGCGATCTACATCACATTCATTATATCCAATGATCTCTACACTGCGACATTTTCGTGAATATTTTACTGTAGCGATACCACTTGGAACAAAGCTTCGGTTTCTAATCTTTCATCATGTAAAAACATTCAACCTATCTATAATTTTTTCTCGTTATAATATAACGGTAGTCATAATAAAACGGTAGCCATAATATAACGGTAGTCATAAAATAACAGTAGTCATAATATAAGTAGTCATAATATAGTCATAATATAACGGTAGTCAAAATATAACATAGTCATAATATAACGGTAGTCATAATATAACGGTAGTCATAATATAACGGTAGTTATAATATACGGTATAGTTATAATGTAACGGTATTATATAATATAATATATATATATATATATATATATATATATATATATATATATATATATATATATATATATATATATATATATATATATAATATATATATATATATATATAATATATATATATATATATATATATATATATATATATATATATATATATATATATATATATATATATATATATATATATATATATATATATATATATATATATATATATATATATATATATATATATATATATATATATATATATATATATATTAGGGGAAAAAGGGAGAAAGAGAAAATTATAAGATATTTGATTTCTTTTCAGGTAGGTGAATGTGGAAATTTGTTCATGACGTAGGGGCCAATACGAATCTTCGTGTCAGGTTCCTTTATAATATATAACTTCCCTATAATAATAATAATGACTGTTACTTCTATTATTTTCATAATTATATCTTAATTAACAGTATAATCTGGGTTAAAAAGACAAAATAAATGTAAGCATACAGGTATATCATAATATTGAAAATAACAAGACTGTTATTACGATTTATTGATTTTAATTGGTTATTAATAATATATATATATATATATATATATATATATATATATATATATATATATATATATATATATATATATATATATATATATATATATATATATATATATAATAAGTTAAACCCTAAACAAATTTTAATATTTCTTGACTTATCCTTTTTTAATTTCAAGCAAACTATACCATAAGTACCAAAGAATCTCACAAATTAGCCTGTGTTAGGTAGACAGCTATGGAGGCTTTTAATAAGGTGATAAATTCCTACTTAAGTAGTTTAGTTTTATTATTTCGTACTTCTACCATTTCCCACCAATTTTTTTAAAATGTTTTATCTTTAATGTGAGAATCATCAAATACATAAGCGGGAATTGACTTCCACTCCTTCAAAGTAAATTTGGTATAGCTGGCCATAAAAGTAAAATTTTAAATGCATACCTTTTATACAATATTTGCCAATTTTAAATGTAGATAGCCTTATGTATTATAAAAGCTATTATGTAAATTAAAAATTTTGGTTTTGTAAATTCAGTTATACTGAGGAAATATGCAATAAAGCAGTTGATATGTTTAATTAATGCATTATAAACATTCATAAACTAACCCGAACACAGGCAATCGTATATAGTTATTTTTTACAAATTGATGTTGGAAATAATCCAATATGTAGTTCAGGAATGTTACTGTTAGTGCTTTTTCAATTGCTTAGAATTCTTGAAAATTCAAACTATTATTGCTATATATATATATATATATATATATATATATATATATATATATATATATATATATATATATATATATATATATATATATATATATATTATATATATATATTTCCTTTTTTTTACCTTCTCACCCCCTGTTGAGGCGGCCACACTTCGCTAATGAAGCCTCACGCCGCAGTCGGTCTCGTCCAGAGATCTTTCAAAGAAGTGATGCCCCAGAAGATTTTGGGGCGACAGTTGGAAGGACAGTGTAAAAGAAAGTGATCCGCGGTCTCTGGGGCTCCTTTTGCATCTGGTACAAGTGGAAGATGTTGCCTGGTTTAAATTGAATTTGTGTTTGGAATGTTGTAAGTTAGGGTGGTGCACGCATCTTAATCTTGTTAGTGAGATTTGTAAGTGTCTTGGGAGGTTGTTGGAGTCAGGGTTTATTTCGGGAGGGGGTTCGTTAAGGATGTTGTTTGGAGGTCTGTTGATCATGTATGAATGTGTTAGTTGAGTGTGTATATGTTTGGTTGTTGTAGTATTGGGGGGAGGAGGGGGAATGTGATTTAGGATCCGTTTGTAAAAGGCTCCGGTGGACGATGGAGGTTGTTTTAGTCTTTGTTTGGTAGGTTGAAGGAGAGTATTGTGACATGCGTGTTTGGGTAAACTGGTTTTTGCATAAAATTGGGTGCCTATCATTTCGAGGTGGTTCCTTATAGGTAGTATCTTGGTTTCGTTATGAAGGTGTTGTTGAGGGGTTGAGGGTGTGCAGCCGGTAATGGTGCGAAAGGCTTTATTTTGTTATTTGAAGTGTCGTTAAGTTTTGGTCGGAGAGCAGAGGGTGCCAGATGGACATAACGTCTATTTTTTTCAATTTTTAAATCACGTTTTTGAACCTTTAAAACTATTTTGGCCCGCAAACAAATTAGGAGTAATATCAGTTAGAAATTGGATGGTAAAACCATTTTCTAAAATGGACATTACGTCTATTTTTTTAAATTTTTCAATTAAGTTTTTAAACCTTTAAAACTATTTTGGCCCTCCAACCACTTAGAACATTCAAAAGATCTATCAACGAGTAATCAAATGGTGAACAAAGCAGAGTTATCTTATGGCTACGTTCGGAGTAATATCAGTTAGAAATTGGATGGTAAAACCATTTTCTAAATTGGACATTACGTCTATTTTTTCCAATTTTAAATCACGTTTTTGAACCTTTAAAACTATTTTGGCCCGCCAACCACTTAGCACATTCAAAAGACCTATCATAGAGTAATCAAATGGTGAACAAAGCAGAGTTATCTTATGGCTACGTTCGGAGTAATATCAGTTAGAAATTGGATGGTAAAACCATTTTCTAAATTGGACATTACGTCTATTTTTTTCAAATTTTAAATCACGTTTTGAACCTTTAAAACTATTTTGGCCCGCCAACCACTTAGCACATTTCAAAAGACCTATCATAGAGTAATCAAATGGTGAACAAAGCAGAGTTATCTTATGGCTACGTTCGGAGTAATATCAGTTAGAAATTGGATGGTAAAACCATTTTCTAAATTGGACATTACGCCATTTTTTTAAAATTTTTAAATCACGTTTTTGAACCTTTAATACTATTTTGGCCCGCAAAACACTTAGCAAAATCCAAAGACCTATCATAGAGTAATCAAATGGTGAACAAACCACATTTATCTTTATGGCTACGTTCGGAGTAATATCAGTTAGAAATTGGATGGTAAAACCATTTTCTAAATTGGACATTACGTCTATTTTTTCCAATTATTCAATCACGTATTTGAACCTTTAAAACTATTTTGTCCCGCCAACCACTTAGCACATTTAAAAGACCTATCATAGAGTAATCAAATAGTGAACAAAGCAGAGTTATCTTATGGCTACGTTAGGAGTAATATCAGTTAGAAATTGGATGGTAAAACCATTTTCTAAATTGGACATTACGTCTATTTTTTTCAAATTTTAAATCACGTTTTTGAACCTTTAAAACTATTTTAACCCGCCAACCACTTAGCACATTCAAAAGATCTATAATAAATAATAAAATGGTGAACAATCCAGAGTTATCTTATGGGTACATTAGGAGTAATATCAGTTAGAAATTGGATGGTAAAACCATTTTCAAAAATGGACATTACGTCTATTTTTTTCAATTTTTAAATTACGTTTTTGAACCTTTAAAACTATTTTGGCCCGCAAACATCTTAGCACATTTAAAAGATCTGTCATAGAGTAATCAAATAGTGAAAAAAGCAGAGTTACCTTACGCCTACGTTAGGAGTAATATCAGTTAAAAATTGAATGGTATAACCATTTTCTAAAATAGACATAACGTCTATTTTTTTCAAATTTTAAATCACGTTTTTGAACCTGTAAAACTATTTTGGCCCGCCAACCACTTAGCACATTCAAAAGATCTATCATAGAGTAATCAAATGGTGAACAAAGCAGAGTTATCTTATGGCTACGTTCGGAGTAATATCAGATAGAAATTGGATGGTAAAACCATTTTCTAAATTGGACATTACGTCTATTTTTTCCAATTATTCAATCACGTATTTGAACCTTTAAAATATATTTTGGCCTGCCAACCACTTAGCACATTTAAAAAGACCTATCATAGAGTAATCAAATGGTGAACAAAGCAGAGTTATCTTATGGCTACTTTCGTAGTAATATCAGTTCACCATTTGATTACTCTATGATAGGTCTTTTAAATGTGCTAAGTGGTTGGCAGGCCAAAATATTATTTTTAAAGGTTCAAATATGGGATTGAAAAATTAAAAAAAATAGACGTAAAGTCCAATTTACAAAATGGTTTTACCATCCAATTTCTAACTGATATTACTCCGAACGTAGCCATAAGATAACTCTGCTTTGTTCACCATTTGATTACCCTATGATAGATCTTTTAAATGTGCTAAGTGGTTGGCGGGCCAAAATAATTTTAAAGGTTCAAAAGCGTGATATAAAAATTAAAAAAATAGACGTAATGATCAATTTAGAAAAAGGTTTTACCATTCAATTTCTAACTGATAATTACTTCGAACGTAGCCATAAGATAACTCTGCTTCGTTCACTATTTGATTACAATATGATAGATCTTTTGAATATGTTAAGTGTTTGGTGGGACAAAATAGTTTTAAAGGTTCAAAAACGTGATTTAAAATTTGAAAAAATAGACGTAATGTCCAATTTACAAAATGGTTTTACCATCCAATTTCTAACTGATATTACTCCGAACGTAGCCATAAGATAACTCTGCATTGTTCACCATTTGATTACTCTATGATAGATCTTTTGAATGTGCTAAGTGGTTGGCGGGCCAAAATAGTTTTAAAGGTTCAAAAACGTGATTTAAAAATTGAAAAAAATAGACGTAATGTCCAATTTAGAAAATGTTTTTACCATCCAATTTCTAACTGATATTACTCCGAACGTAGCCATAAGATAACTCTGCTTTGTTCACCATTTGATTACTCTATGATAGATCTTTTAAATGTGCTAAGTGGTTGGCGGGCCAAAATAGTTTTAAAGGTTCAAAAACGTGATTTAAAATTGAAAAAAATAGACGTAATGTCCAATTTAGAAAATGGTTTTACCATCCAATTTCTAACTGATATTACTCCGAACGTAGCCATAAGATAACTCTGCTTTGTTCACCATTTGATTACTCTATGATAGATCTTTTAAATGTGCTAAGTAGTTGGCGGGCCAAAATAGTTTTAAAGGTTCAAAAACGTGATTTGAAAATTTGAAAAAAATAGACGTAA
The DNA here is from genome assembly GCA_009176605.1 of Armadillidium nasatum. Taxonomy (NCBI): domain Eukaryota; kingdom Metazoa; phylum Arthropoda; class Malacostraca; order Isopoda; family Armadillidiidae; genus Armadillidium; species Armadillidium nasatum. Next base: position 2,648 of record SEYY01011227.1, on the reverse strand, counting down.
TGTCCAATTTAGAAAATGGTTTTACCATCCAATTTCTAACTGATATTACTCCTAACGTAGCCATAAGATAACTCTGCTTTGTTCACCATTTGATTACCTCTATGATAGATCTTTTGAATGTGCTAAGTGGTTGGCGGGCCAAAATAGTTTTAAAGGTTCAAATACGTGATTTAATAATTGGAAAAAATAGACGTAATGTCCAATTTACAAAATGGTTTTACCATCCAATTTCTAACTGATATTACTCCTAACGTAGCCATAAGATAACTCTGCTTTGTTCACCATTTGATTACTCTATGATAGATCTTTTGAATGTGCTAAGTGGTTGGCGGGCCAAAATAGTTTTAAAGGTTCAAATACGTGATTGAATAATTGGAAAAAATAGACGTAATGTCCAATTTAGAAAATGGTTTTACCATCCAATTTCTAACTGATATTACTCCGAACGTAGCCATAAGATAACTCTGCTTTGTTCACCATTTGATTACTCTATGATAGATCTTTTGAATGTGCTAAGTGGTTGGCGGGCCAAAATATTTTTAAAGGTTCAAATACGTGATTGAATAATTGGAAAAAATAGACGTAATGTCCAATTTACAAAATGGTTTTACCATCAATTTCTAACTGATATTACTCCGAACGTAGCCATAAGATAACTCTGCTTTGTTCACCATTTGATTACTCTATGATAGATCTTTTGAATGTGCTAAGTGGTTGGCGGGCCAAAATAGTTTTAAAGGTTCAAATACGTGATTGAATAATTGGAAAAAATAGACGTAATGTCCAATTTAGAAAATGGTTTTACCATCCAATTTCTAACTGATATTACTCCGAAAGTACATAAAATAACTCTGCTTTGTTCACCATTTGATTACTCTATGATAGATCTTTTAAATGTGCTAAGTGTTGGCGGGCCAAAATATTTTTAAAGGTTCAAAACGTGATTGAAAATTGAAAAAAAAAGACGTAATGTCCAATTTAGAAAATGGTTTTACCATCCAATTTCTAACTGATATTACTCCTAACGTAGCCATAAGAAAACTCTGCTTTGTTCACCATTTGATTACACTATGATAGATCTTTTAAATTGCTAAGTGGTTGGCGGGCCAAAATAGTTTTAAATGTTCAAAAACGTGATTTAAAATTGAAAAAAATAGACGTAATGTCCAATTTAAAAATGGTTTTACCATAAATTTCTAACTGATATTACTACGAAAGTACTAAGATAACTCTGCTTTGTTCCATTTGATTACTCTATGATAGTCTTTTAATGTGCTAAGTGGTTGGCGGGCCAAAATAGTTTAAAGGTTCCAATACGTGATTAAAAATTGGAAAAAATAGACGTAATGTTCATTTAAAAATGGTTTTACCATCAATTTCTAACTCATATTACTCCTAACGTAGAAAAGTTCACCTGATTACCCTATGATAGGTAATGTGCTAATGGTTGGCGGGAAAATACCAAAGGTTCTTATGGATTATTTTAGACGTAATGTCCAATTTAGAAAATGGTTTTACCATCCAATTTTAACTGATATTACTCTAACGTAGTATAAGATAACTCTTTTGTTCACCATTTGATTACTCTATGATAGATCTTTTGAATGTGCTAAGTGTTGGCGGGCCAAAATAGTTTTAAAGGTTCAAAAACGTGATTAATGAAAAAATAGACGTATGTCCAATTTAGAAAATGGTTATACCATTCAATTTTCTAACTGATATTACTCCTAACGTAGCCATAAGATAACTCTGCTTTGTTCACCATTTGATACTATGATAGATCTTTTAATGTGCAGTGGTTGGCGGGCCAAAATATTTTTAAAGGTTCAATACGTGATTGAAAATTGAAAAAATAGACGTAATGTCCAATTAGAAAATGGTTTTACCATCCAATTCTAACTGATATTACTCCAACGTAGCCATAAGATAACTCTGCTTTGTTCACATTTGATTACAAATGATAGGTCTTTTAAATGTGCTAATGGTTGGCGGGCCATAGTTTTAAAGGTTCAAAACGTGATTTAAAATTGAAAAATAGACGTAATGTCCAATTTAGAAAATGGTTTTACCATTCAATTCCTAACTGATATTACTGAAATAGCCATAAGATAACTCTGTTTGTTCACATTTGATTACCCTATGATAGATCTTTTGAATGTGTTAAGTGGTTGGCGGGCCAAATAGTTTTAAAGGTTCAAATACGTGATTTCAAAATTGGAAAAAATAGACAAGTTCAATTTACAAAATTTTTTACCATCCAATTTTTAACTGATATTACTACGAAGTATAAGATAACTCTGCTTTGTTCACCATTTGATTACCAATGATAGATCTTTTAAATGTGCAAGTTTTTGGCGGGCCAAAAATTTTAAGGTTCAAAAACGTGATTAAAAATGGGAAAAAATAGACGTAATGTCCAATTAAAAATGGTTTTACCATCCAATTTCTAACTGATATTACTCCAACGTAGCCATAAGAAACTCTGCTTTGTTCACCATTTGATTACTCTATGATAGATCTTTTAAATGTGCAAGTGGTTGGCGGGCCAAAAATATTTTTAAAGGTTCAAAAACGGGTTTAAAAATTTAAAAAAATAGACGTAATGTCCAATTTAGAAAATGGTTTACCATCCAATTTCTAACTGATAT
>SEYY01011226.1:0-25914 GCA_009176605.1 Armadillidium nasatum | reverse complement strand
TATATATATATATACTCAACAGCAATTAATTAATGCTAGGAGAGTGACCCTGTAGTAGTCATCTTCTGGTCTTTCTCTCAGAGGGGAGAGAAAAAATGGGAATTTTCAATCACCAAAACTCTGATCCTCCATCTTTCTACTCGAAAGAAAATTCAATTCAATTCTGACATCGCCATTCAAACTTTCTTCTGTCCTTAAATATTCTCGCTATTTCTTTTTCTAGTAATCTTTCTTTAAAGGATTACAATACTTCTCTATGAAAACAAGCTTCTATGATGTTTAATATTCTGGAGCTCCTTTGAAATTTGTTTACTTTTCACAGGTGTCTTGTTTTCAATGTATGGAGTACGTTTCACACATCTGGGATAGTCCCACTCATGTTGCTCTTGAAAAGATAGAATCTAAGTCTTTTCAGTTCTTTCACACTAATTCTCTTCAATCTCTTTGCGCACGTCAAATTTCTGTTACTTTCCATTCTATCGCTCATTACAACAGCACTGCTCTTTTGAACTCTACTATCGCATACCTCCTTCAATGAAACACGATAGTGAGACACGTCTTTCTACAATCTATTTCATTTTTCTGTCGAAGAAATTTCGAGAGGAAATGAGGAAGGTGGAATAAAGATAGTAACTTTAACTATTCTGTCATTATACCTTGAAAATATGAAAAATTTCATTATATATATATATATAAATATATATATATATATATATATATATATATATATATATATATATATATATATATATATATATATATATATATATATATATATATATATAATAAAATCTGACAAACAGATGATTATCGCAGGATACATCAACATCGGTGCGGTGCGCACCAGAGGCCGCACCACGCACCGCACCGCACCGCACCGTTGATTTTCCTTTGCGCACCGCACCGCACCGCACTTTTATTTTTTCTTTCGCACCGCACCGCACCGCACCGGGTTGCTGAAAATGTGTTGCGCACCGCACCGCACCGCACCAAAATGACCGCACCGCACCGCACCGCACCGCACCCGGTGCGTCGGCCAACCCTTATAATATATATATATATATATATATATATATATATATATATATATATATATATATATAATATATATATATATATATATATATATATATATATATATATATATATATATATATATATCTCAAAAAGGTAATTGTGAATTAAAACATTTTCTTAAAACGATTGATCAAAGTGACGCACTGAAAACCTGTAGCGGATTTAGCAGTATTTACGACGAGCAAGAAACAAACTACACAAAAGGTTGGAAACCCTATAACAGAACTGTAAAGTGTGAAAGATGCGAAGCATGTGATGGTTTTATCTACCGTTCACCTTTCAAAGTGCAAGGCTTTCCATATAGTGGTAGACTTTCAACGTAAGTTTATATAACTTTATGAAGTATTTTCACATTTAAAATTGTTTTTAATAGAAATTTTTTTTCTTAAGTGGAAAGTTAAAATAGACTGGGTAATATAAGAAACTTTGAACAGAAAAAAACTTGCTGAATATTAATTTTCGTTGTAAATAAAACAAAAACTTTTATCTTTTATATAATAATGAATATCTTCTTTCAAATATAAAAATTTCTTAAAGGGAATAATGAACCTATTTCTGCAACTTATAAATTAAACAAAACTATTCCTATAGACCCACTCCTTACTTGTCCAATTTTCTATTTGCTCATTCTCAGATATGGCGGAGGAGGATATGTAATTGAATTGAACCACAAAGATATATCATGTGCTTTGAGGCAAATAAAGGAGTTAAGGAAGCATCGCTGGCTAGACGAATATACAAGAGGCTTTTTTGCTGAAATAGCTATTTACAATCCAAATGTATGTAATTCAAAAATCATATCTTTATATATATATTATATATATATATATATATATATATATATATATATATATATATATATATATATATATATATATATATATATATATATATATATATATATATATATATATATATATAGATAAATCTCTTTGGGGTGATCATGTGTGTGGCAGAGTTCCTACCTGGTGACGGAATATATCCTGTCTTTGAGTTTCAAGCTTTGAACATTTACCGTTACCACGCTGGAGGAGGACTCTTTTTAATGATCTCTGAAATACTTTTCGTTATCTTTACGATTTACTTCATACGAAGAGAACACGCCGTTTTTAAGAAAATTGGCAAAAAATACTTTGACAGTTATTGGAATTGGATGGAAATAATGGTGATAGGCCTTTCTCTCGTGATTATCGTCTTCTACACAATCAAATCATTGTATAGTATTTACCTCATGGATAAAATAACAGAATCAAAAGGTAAAAAATATATTCGCTTGCAATCGCTAGCAACCTTCGATGAAACTACAACTTTCTTAATAGGTTTTCTTCTTTTCATTGCCACTGTGAAGCTTCTCAAATTACTGAGATTTAACAAAAGGATCGGATTTCTCTCAGAAACTTTAAGAGCATGTGGAACTGATCTCTCAGGCTTTGCCCTTCTTTTTATTGTTACTCTCATTTCTTTTGTTACAGTCTTTTACAAAGAGGCAGTTACTGCTAGTGCTGAATTTTCCACCTTCATAAGAGCCGCTGAAACAAGTACTTTTAAAATAGCTGAAAAATTTAAAGATGTCACACAAGTTTCTCCTGTGGTAGCTCCGATATTTTATTTCATTTTTGCGTTCATAATGAATTGGATCGTTCTTCAAGTATTAATTGCTATCATTTGTGGAACTTTTTCAAGAATAAAAAAAGATTTAAGTGCTCAACCAAATGATTACGAAGTTGTTGACTACATGATTGAGCGTTTCTTAAACTTTTTATCGACTATAAACTTTAGAAAAAACAAGGTTTATAATCGTGAAAATGAAAAGAAAACTGCGGTAGAAAAACTAATGCACATTAATAGCTTCTTAGACCAAATAATCATTATTCTTGAAAAGATGGAAGATGACGACGACGATGATGATGATGAAAATGAAGTAAAAGAAAATGAAGAAAAAGAGAAGGGAGATACCATTAGTTTTTTTCTGTAAATTTATCGTTCAATTTTAAATTTCGGTTTAATTTTTAAGCAAATATGAAAATGTATAAAACTTTGCCAAGAAACTTTCCAACGTCTCAATGTACTTTCTTAATTTCTTCAAAATATTAAACCATTTAAACTATTGAAAGTCTTATCAACTTTCATACATCGATTAGAAGAGATTCATCAAATTTTTTAACATACAATATGTAGTAATATTAACCACCATCATTATCCACACTTTAAAAACATTATAAAAATAAGGAATCGTTTTTCTCATAATATTAAAACGACTATCTGTCAGCTATTATGAATAGTAATTGTCATCGAATGTATCTCTTAGACAGAGGCTCACTACCTACAATCACTAGGTATTATTGACAAAGGAATTGAGTTTTGCGTTTTCCTGATTAAATGGATTAGGGGTACACAAAATTAAGTTATAGAGCAAACTTTGCTTCAGTTTAAATTGTTCAGGATGCTCAAGAACCCCAAAGTCGAGGGGTTCAAGTCCAGATACAATCAGACAAACTAAGTACGAAGCAATTAGAGAGAATGTTTTTAGGTTGGAGAGGATGTTATGTTGTATATATGCTGGTCGAGACGTGAGGGTGTCGAGATTAATGTAATAATAAGCCTTGTCATATATTTCTAATTACACTAATCTACGAAAAATTTTTTTGGTCTCCAAGTAACCAACACCGAAGTACTTTTCCAACATTGGTAGTATGCTCTGTAAGTATACGTATCATGATTAAATTAGATAGATGGCACAATTTGAGGACACTAAAATAGTGAAATTTACTTTGTTCTAATAAAAGTGTCTAGAAAAGTTTTGGTTAAGCTCTCTAAGGTCACCTAATTGTAATCTACTCTCGGGTATGTTGCATTCAAAAAGAAAAAAATGGCTAAAATACGATGGTTTACACATCAGTATAAGAGTGGATAGGTGATAAGATGATAAGAGGTCATGAAAAGCTTAAAGTTGGAAAAAAAATCTTGAGGAACCTCTCTACTGATAAATTTAAAAAAAAAAAAAAGACCCTCTATCAAAGCTGTTACAAAGCAACGACAAAAGAAATGAGACAAGGGTATAAAAAGGAGAATAAAATCCAAAATTTAGAAGTGTCGAAATTATTTAATCCTCTAGCTAGATATTTTCAAATATTTCAAGGAGTTGAAGCAACTGGAAAGATAATTAAAGGGTTGAGAGAAGTTTAATTTTTTCGGCACATAATGAAGTTTTCTGAAGGAAAACTCTCACAATCACTCGTCTTAAAAATGAAAAGAAAAATCTCGATATTTAAAATATTTTTATTTTAAAAACCTTATCTTGAAGACTTTCTTCCTTTTCTAAAATCTTCGATTCGGTTTTTCATTTTGAGATACCACTCTCGATCCTGGTGAGAAATATATATAAAAATATCGTGAATAATAACAGAAACCTAATAGAAGGTTTTAGAATAAACAAAAATTTCAACTGCTCAAACTGCAGTCTAATCGTTTTAATCTTAACAATACAAATAGGAATTGTTTAAAAAAAAAAAAAAATGTCTTAATAATGTTCAAAGATAAAATTCAAATTGGCAGGAATACTTTAGATACGTGTAACAGTTGTGATAATACTCTAGTATTAAAAACTTAGTTTAAAGTAGTATTTGTAAGCAACACTCACCTCAGAACTGACGGAGGGCTCAACAAGATTTATAGCTATTTGAAAATGCTTCTTATAGACGGAGCAATCATTTACTTTTATTTTAACATCACCATGAGGATAAGCCTCCCGGAATGAAGCCCTACAGGCTAATTCCACTAAGTGAGTACAATCTGCACCAGAATAGTTTTCGCAAGAGAGAGCAATATTTTCCAGATCAACATCTGATCCTAACTGAGCTCCTTCTTTCTATAATAAAATAAACAAACTGGTTAAGTAAATAATAATATTATAGATTCTATTTCAATTTAAACCACTGGCATTGCCAACTGAACTTACCCTTGCAGTAGTTTTCATAATTGCTGCCCGTCCTTTAGCATCGGGTAAGCCAATATAAAGTGTTGTGTCGATACGACCCGGGCGCAACATGGCAGGATCCACAACTTCTGGTTTATTTGTGGCAGCCATAACATAAACGTCATTTCTACCACCAAATCCATTCATTTCTGCTAATAATGTATTTACTATTGTATATCTACTTCCGTTCTAAAAACGAAAAAAAACTATGGTTAGTATTTATTAAAATAAAAAAATAAAACCTAAATATTAAATTACAATGTAATTTTTAAAAAAAAATAATTTGTTAAAGTATAAATATATACATAATAAGAATGTAAAATTGTCTAACTGTTGTAACTTAAATTGAAGTGTTAAAATTTAGAACTCTACAGTTTCGCCTTTGAATTTGGTGGATTCGGTACTGCTGAGTAAATTTACAAAGAAAAGTGATAGTTTCATTTATCCTGAATGCTAAAAGAAAAAAAAAACAATTTACCTTTACTGGTGTCTCAAACACAAAAAGTGTTTAAATAAATTAAATTAGTCTACTGTAAAAACAACCTAGAATTATTACTCAAATCTGAAAAGAGAAACTACATTACCATGAGGAAGTGAGAAGGGAAGTGACTTATTCTGTTTATATTTATGTGCTCCAAAACTTACTGAATAATATAAATTTAATTAGAATTACAATACAAATCGTGATATTTATAATCTTTTATGACAAATCCTTATATTAGTAAGAAAAGAATTCTAAAAATATTAAGTATGACATTTTGTCACTTCTACATAGAAATTTCCTATTAGAAGGGTGGCAAGGTGTACTATAATGGAAAAGTTTTGGTTATTTTTGAAAAGTACATCCGAAGAGATAAGTAATAAATAAAGCTAGAAACATTTGAAACTAAAATGAAAATTTAAAATTTAAGCTCTAAAAAAATTTTTGCTAAATAATTTAGAGTAGTTTTAAAGCCATATTTCTAATTTTTCTTACTAATGATTTGGCCAAATACGAAAACTAACTGGCTGGTAAGGAACCCCTTAAAATTCATAGTGATACTGGGATAATAACCCAAATATAGGGAATTAGCCTCAAATATATTATAAAAACTTTCCGTGGAAGTAAAAATATTGATCTAAAAACTTTCAATTACAAAATATACTTACATCCATTGATCCAACTCTGTTTTGGCAAAGACTGTCAAATTCGTCAAAAAAAATTATACATGGTGCCACACTAGCTGCCCTCTGGAAAACTTCTCGAATTCCTCGTTCACTTTCGCCTTGGTACTATATATATATATATATATATATATATATATATATATATATATATATATATATATATATATATATATATATATATATATATATATATATATATATATATATATATATATATATATATATATATATATATATATATATATATATATATATATATATATATATATATATATATATATATATATATATATATATATATATATATATATATATATATATATATATATATATATAAACAACATTCTAATGTACTACAAATATTTTTTTACTCTACTTTTTCTTTATTTTTAAAGTAATGTTAATGAATATTTTAATAAGGAAAAAATGAAAATTTAGTCCATCTCTACTTCTCTAATCAATATGATATTTTTAAAATTATGTTTTTTTTTTTAATGTTAGTATCAATATCGATTTAAAATAAAATTAATATCAGTGCATTTTCAATTAAAAATTTAAGATGTGCAAAATATCATACCATATTTAGAAGTTCAGGTCCACGAACAGAACAAAGGTTTACACCAGCTTCATTAGCAACTGCTTCAGTTAATATCGTTTTTCCACATCCTGGGGGTCCATACATTAATATTCCTACGGGCTTCTTGATTCCAAATCTGGCATACTCATCTTTATATTTAATTGGACCCTATTAGGAAAAAAAAAAAAAAAAAAAAAAAAACAAATTAATTTATGAAAGCACATATACAAGAACACTCCAACTTACATTACTGACAGGAATACTCAAACCTGGTGTTACTTACTTGAAAGATAAAGATCATTAAAACTCTTTCTTGCAGAGTGTTATAGTAAAATATATATATATATATATATATATATATATATATATATATATATATATATATATATATATATATATATATATATATATATATATATATATATATATATATATATATATATAATATTATATATGAGAAAAACCCAGTTTCAAATCCATTGTAGAGCAAAGTTACACAATAATCCTATAAATAAATGAAGGTACTCAAAATATTGTGTACAGAATATGAAGTTATTTAAAATTGCTCTATCAGATTTCCTATCTGGAATGTGAACATGAGAAAAACCTAGAAAAAAACATTCATATTTGTAAATGAAGATCTAAAAAAATTGCTAAACCAAAAGGGCGGAAGAAATTTAAAAAAAAAAAATTTGATGATGAAAAATCATTCCAGGGACTTGTTAAGATTATAAAAGTTAAATAATTTAAAGTGTTAAAGTTCTAGAGAAGGTCAGAATTACAACCCATACGTATGCAAAACTGTGTAATAAATGGGAAAAATGCAAAATAGAACATGGCCTGGGAAACTGTAGTAGCAATTGGACCATTATAAGCCTTGGTGTGTTACTCCTGTATTCCATGGTATGACAATGAAAATTATGTTTTATATAAATTAGCTAAGGTAAGGAAGGTTAGGGAAAGAAAGGGCATTATTGCCAACATAGAAAGCAGAAGAACTTGCCAAAGGAAACAGGAATTTATTGAAGATTATCCACATAACTGCGAAGGTTCAAGCAAGTATTCTACATTAAAATTTCTGATTTCAAAGAGAGAAAGAGATACAGAGAGAAAGAGAGAGGATTGACAATGGTCTAAGTTTCCAGGTTTAATTTAAACTATATATATATATATATATATATATATATATATATATATATATATATATATATATATATATATATATATATATATATATATATATATATATATATATATATATATATATATATATATATATATATATATATATATATATATATTAGAGGTGGACCGGATATCCGCATCCGCGGATATCCGCATCATTTTTCCAATATCCGCATCCGCGGATATCCGCAACCGCATCCGCATGTGCGCGGATAGTAAAAAATTACGTATCATGCAATCGATAAAAACTTTCAAAGGCAAAACTTTGTATTGAATGCAGAACCTCTTTCTGAGCGCCATACAGGCGACTATCTTGAAACTGTATTTGAAAAGATGCTGACGACAAAATGGAAGATTTCATTAAATGAAGTGCACTGCGTAGTCAGGGATTCGGGCACAAATATAAAAAAAGCACTTTCTCTGGCAAGAGTGAAAAATGTAGATTGCTTTGCACACCAAACTCAGATAGTAGTTAAAAATTCCATTATGAGTCAAAAATGTGTATCCGATTTAATAACCAAATGTAGGTTAATTGCTACGCATTTCAATCACTCCGTTGTAGCCCAAAATGAGCTGAAGAAAATACAAACAAGATTAAATGTTCGTCCACTTTCTGTCATGCAAGATATTCAAACACGCTGGAATAGTAGTTTGCATATGCTTGAGAGGATGAGCGAAATTAATGAGGCCATTTGCCTTTATGCTTCAAGCAGCACAAAAATAAAGCCTCTAACAGATGACGAAAATGACATTTTAAATAATTGTATTAATATCCTTAAGCCTTTTGAAGAATTAACAAAGACTATAAGTTCAGCTGAATCATGTTTGTCAGATGTGATACCACTTGTTTCAACATTGAAAGTTGTGTTAACAAATGTTATTAAGTCTAAGGGAGTTTCAAGGATGACTGAAACATTAATGAAGGAGATGAACGACAGATTTGAAAACCTGGAAAATGATGATGCTTATACAATTGCAACCTTTTTAGATCCTAGGTACAAAACAAAAATTTTTAAACCACTTGTTTCTCAGAATGTTAAAATCAAATTAGGATGCTTATGCGATGAGATGATAGAAACAGCTAAAATAACGCCTTTCAAGAAAAAGCAAAAGCTCTCAGATACAAAAGAAACAAAATCTGTTAGCTTAAGCATTGCTAAATCAATGAAAGATCTTCTAGCTTCCAGCAGCAATGAAGAATCACAGTCAGAAGTATCAAAGGATACAATTATCGATTATTGAAAATTATCTGAAACTCCCACGTTTGGAGGCAGATAAAGACCAACTGGTTTGGTGGAGAGATAATTGCAAAAGTTTTCCTTTTCTTGCTGAGCTGGCAAGGACTTATTTAGCATGTCCTTCAACTAGTGTTGCTAGTGAGCGTCTTTTCCAGTGGAGCAGGCCTCATTTACGACGAAAAGCGAACCAAACTTTCACCTGAAAGAGCCCAAAAGCTTTTATTTCTAAAAAATAACTTACCAATTATTAACTTCAAATGGAATATGTGAAATTGTGAAGTGTGAAGGTAATACTGAATTACTGGCTATATATATATATATATATATATATATATATATATATATATATATATATATATATATATATATATATATATATATATATATATATATATATATATATATATATAACCTTTTTCCAAATGGGTGGAGGTTGGGGAAAGAGGTTGGTGGGGTGTTCAAGAGTTGGGTCCCCGTCCCACACCCTGGTAACATAGATTCTGGATATTATATTTAAAATTCCAAGAATCTATGGCAAAAACTCCTAAAAAATTAAACTATCCGCATCCGCATCCGCATCTGCGGATATCCGCAACCGCATCCGCATCCGCGGATAGTAAAAAATTACTATCCGGTCCACCTCTAATATATATATATATATATATATATATATATATATATATATATATATATATATATATATATATATATATATATATATATATATATATATATATATATATATATATATATATATATATATTATTTGTTTACCAAAACTTTTTCCCGAATTTCCTGTTTGATATCTTCTAACCCTCCAATATCCTCCCATTTTGTATTAGACATGGTAGGAAAGCCTTTTTCTTTCAAGGTTGGTTTAAACATCTAAATGAAATAAATAAATTAAAAACTTTGATAATCTTTTAAGTAAATTTCAGCGCAAGAGCTCATTTAACAATTATAAAACGTTGATAAATGAATTACAATGAAAATATTTGATATAATCACTGGTACTAAACTTGAAAAACTTTTTTTTTTACTAATGACTTGTCATACTAATGGAATAAAATTTCCTCGATCTACAATTATTTCCCAGTCAAAAAGATCTGTCAGAGATATACTCACTGAAAAGGCAGTATAGAAATCTTTGTCAGTAACTTTACGAGTAGGTACATCAAGTTTAGATGCATATTCATTAGTGAAGTGTTCTCCAAAAGGATCATCAAGTGCTTCTTTACTTAAGGAGAGAACCTCTCTGTAGGGAAAAATAGCAATAGGATTATCTTATGCAAAATTATAATTACATAAAACTACTAAACTTAAAAATTTTAAAATAAGAAAATATTAAAGTTATCAAAATGTTTAATACATTAACTTGTAATAATCGATATTTATGTAAACAGCAGTTAAATTAACCATAATTCCTAACAAAATGATACAAACGATAGTGATTTAATGATCGCATCTAACATTAATTCTTGATAATATTCCTATTCATGTATAACATGATGGGAAGAGAAATTGGAAACTGGAGGAATCATGTTCTTGTTTTGAAGTCGAAAAGAAATATTTCTTTACACTTTACAATTTATTTATATATAGGTTTTAAATTTAATGAAATTTAATTATTTTTCACATTTACAATTATTTTCCCTTTTATGTATTCATATGATTGATATTTCTAGCTTTATTTCAACTTTTATTGCTTCTTGTACACAGAATAAACATTAAAAAATTATTTTGAAACATTTTACTAAACCTACAAATTACAAATTAACCTAAAATTCTTTGTTCCTGCACTGATAAGAATTTTGGTTGCATTTGCTCAACAAATCACTGGCACAATGTTAAACTAAGAAAATATATATATATATATATATATATATATATATATATATATATATATATATATATATATATATATATATATATATATATATATATATATATATATATATATATAAAAGTTCACATCTCAAGGGCATTGCCCTATTCGAGGAGAGGAACTTTTCTAGGTAGTATATACCTAGAATCCCCAAGTGGGATCGAACCGGCGCCCTCAAGCACGTGAGTCAATCACTATATATATATATATATATATATATATATATATATATATATATATATATATATATATATATATATATATATATATATATATATATATATATATATATATATATGTAAAACAGTTTTCATTGCTCTACTTTACAGCTGTATTTAGTATAAAATTAATTCAAGTGGTGGAAATTCATAATTTCTTTTTCTTTTTTTAAAGACCAGAACCAGCCTTTGCATTTTTTACAAATTCAGTGATTTGTCACGATGTGCAACGGAAAAATAGCAGAATGAAGATGAGAACCCATGAATTATGAACTATTTAAAAATAAATAATAGACGGCTACTTAGCTAATGAAAACTTAAAGAGATGAAGTGCCAGTTAAGCTAATACCAAGTTTTAACGCCACTATACAGAAAATGGAAGAAAATTACTTCATTGCAACCAATTGCTAGCAAAATAAAATAAGTAACAATGCATCTTTGAAAAACTTTAGCAAACCTTCTTTTCTAAAAGACAATAAAGAAATATATAATTTAAACTATTTCATATTTGCTATAATTACAAATCTAGCAATTATCAATGGATTAAAATTTGTAAAACATTCTACTATATATATATATATATATATATATATATATATATATATATATATATATATATATATATATATATATATATATATATATATATATATATATATATATATATATATATATATATATATATATATATAAATTAGAACTCTCAATTAGAAAGTGAAATTTTTGTAAGTCCAATCCCTAAGTTAAAGAAAAGAGTGAAGCAACTCCAAGACTTCGAAGTAAACACCATAGCATATCATAGCCAAATTACTAAACACATTATAATAACTATTCCTAAACGAAAAGCCTGTATGTTGAAGAAAATCCACACATGCAAACATCGGTTAATTTACTTTAAAAAAAAAAAAAAAAAAAAAAAAAAAAAATGGAAATATGTTAACCTACCGTTCATAAATTATGTCTGCAACGTGTTCAATCAATTTTATCAAATCACCAGCCACAAAAGATGTTGTACGTGATACAATGTCATCTAAATTTATATCTTGAAGATCTAAGCCTCTTTCTTCACATAATTGCTATATATATATATATATATATATATATATATATATATATATATATATATATATATATATATATATATATATATATATATATATATATATATATATATATATATATATATATATATATATATATATATATATATATATATATATATATATATATATATATATATATATATATATATATATATATATATATATTTTTTTTTTATTTTATATTAAATATAATTTGTTTTTTAATAACGGCCCTTGAGATCTTTTATTGTCCTAGAATTTCTCATGTAAAAAAAAAAAAAAAAAAAAAAAAAAAAAAAAAAAAATACACACACACACGGCTTTCTGATCAGAAAGTCGCTTTCTGCCAACCCTGTTAAAACGGCTTTCTGATCAGAAAGTCGCTTTCTGCCAACCCTGTTAAAACGGCTTTACCTAAAATTAAGGCAATTACTGATAAAATTTTGGGGAAAAATAATACATTAAATAAAGAACAGACAAAATAAAAAATAAAATAATGAAAAGTTGTCAAATTATTTCAAAATAAATTCAGACAAACTGTTTTAAGATTTTGCTTAAATGTTAAATCCTCAAAAAATAATTGTAAAAGAAAAAGCTAACCTTTATAATCAATAATTTGGCTTCTTGACACAAAACAGGAAAATTAATTATTTTCTGAAACTTAGAATGAAGAACAGAATCAATCTGCTCCAAATTTCTTGCTTCTGCGACTAGCAGCACTTTCTTATCGGAATTTCTCAGCTCTAGATAATTTTGTGTGTGTGTATATAATATATATATATATATATATATATATATATATATATATATATATATATATATATATATATATATATATATATATATATATATATATATATATATATATATATATATATATATATATATATATATATATATATATGCTTAAAATTTTTAACATATATTAATCTCAAATTACTGTAGCTTTAAGAGAGAAGGTTCAAATTAGAAAAAAAATATTTTATTTGACTAGAATGAGAAAAATTTGTTCAGCTGTATGACATTTAGATTCAAAAGCAATATGAGGATAGACTTCTCAACTAACTAACTAACTAACTAACTAACTAACTAACTAACTAACTCACTCACTCACTCACACACACACACACTCACTCACTCACTCACACACACACACTCTCTCTCTCTCTCTCTCTCTATATATATATATATATATATATATATATATATATATATATATATATATATATATATATATATATATATATATATATATATATATATATATATATATATATATATATATATATATATATATATTTCTTCAGGTGGAAAAGGTTCTGTGACTTCCTATATAAAACCCAGTACAGTTGAGGTATACTAAGTCAGTTAAAAATAATAAGAAAAAAAGACATGTTCAAATATATAGCGTTAAAAGGAATACAAGTCAAAAGTAGTAAGGGGGGAGAGGGTTGGGGAACAGTAGGAGCGTTTCAGACTCGACTAGTGGAGTGCATACTAGATTGGGTATAAAAGGTTATGTCTGGGTTCAGAGAGCTAGACATAGAAAGGATGAGATTGTGGTGAATAATGAGCCGGATAAGTTCTACTTAAAGGATGGATGCAGCTGGAGGACTCAGAAAAGCAGTGATTGAATAAGACATGAGATTCATGCTCCATCCAAGAAGGAAATACATAAAGTTTCAGAAATACTGAGAAAAAATCTGGGAAGATATGCATAAGTTCTTAAAGTGCCTCAGAACACCTTACCTCTTAAAAGTTTGCTTAGTGAGAGTAATGAGTTATCTTTCCTAGATTAAGACAAAAGGACATTTAATTTTCCCTCAAATCGTTCCATATTTGCACTTTGTTGATGAGGATACTGGATTTTCAATCCCTGTTAATTGCAGTATTTCTAAGGGTTTTATCTTTTACAATATTCTTACTTTTAATTAACCTCCTTCCAGCTGCTCTTGTAACTATTTACTCTTATAACGATGGCTAAACCCTTCATTCTTCCACTCATTTCAAAATTGATTCCTGTTTTGCATCTATAATTGCTTCTCACTTTCAACTTTGATTCAATTCTAACTAGGGCCTAGTCTGAATATGATTTCCCAGGTTGAGTAGCTTCAAGATTCTGAGCTTCAAATCTTAAAAAATTCAATTTCTGCAAATCTCCCCCTCAAAAACAATTCCTAACTTTCCTATCTCTTTTACCATCTCTGCCATCTCACCTGTTAACAACAAATATTTTTGGTCTCATACAAGAATTGTCTTGGAAACCTTATATAACAATGGTTGGAATAGCAGTTTTAAAGCTGGGAGTTTTGTTGAGATTAAGAAAATTCTTTTCTCTCTCTCAGTTACTCCTCCAACTGATTGTGTCTTTAAAAAAAAATTTAAGTATGAAGAAGGATTTTGAGTCATTTCCTTTTGAAGGTGTTGTTCTTGTATGAAAATTAACAAAGAAGAGTAGATAGATAAAGGAATAGAGTTTTTGAGGCATCAAAAATTACTGCATGTTTTTTCTGTCACGATTTAAAATAAAAGCATATTCAGAGGGAAAATGTAATAACTCATCATACTCTTATCAGTAATCAGCGGTTGCATAATAATATCAAAGGGTAATGAAAAGTAGTTACCAGCACAAGAGGGAGAAGAATAGATAATAAATATATTGACATAAATAATTAATAACTACTAGTAAGAAAAGGTAGAGAAAAGAACAGAACGTTGGCAAAAGACACTATTGATAGATTTAATGAATGAATGATAGTCCTGTTGAACAACAACTGCTAAAGAAAATGGAAAAAGAATCAAGAGAAAAAAAAGATACCCAAGTGGGAGTGTATATATATATATATATATATATATATATATATATATATATATATATATATATATATATATATATATATATATATATATATATATATATATATATATATATATATATATTACTTTGAATTGCATCAACAATTTGTTCATTAATGTTTCTATCTATTCCTCTGTTGGTTCCATATTCTTTTTTGGATATGTCATCGATATTTGTAATGTGGAGAATGCATGGTTCGTTAGCTAAGGCTTCTGAGACTGCTTCTTTCATTACATTCTTTCCATTATTGACAGGACCACTGTTCAGAGAAGAAGTTGATATGCGAATCACAGGTATTTGAAATCTCTTTGAAATAAAGAAAAAAAAATAAACGTTTTATTTAATAATAATAATAATAAAAATAATAAAAATAATTAATTTTCCTCAAATCGTATCATTTGCTCTCCACATAAATAAAACAAAGGACAATCAACTAATACATGACAATATCATAATTAATTTTAACATTCTCTCCTCTAATACTCCTCTTAGCCAGTAATGTTATAGAAACACAATCGAAACATCAATTTTCCTTCCCAACCTATAATCATCCAAAATTGCTGTCAACCCTTTGTTCGTAAAAAGAAAAAAAATTTTAGACATCAAGAAGTTTTAAACTCTAAGAAAATAAAAATGTTATAAGTCCAATATGTATCATATATATGAAAGTAGGATGGGGGATTGTAAAGGTGCAGAATAAAACTCCCTCCTTCTCCTCCTCTACTCTGAAAAACTATGAACCTTTCATATCAGACATTCTTTACCAATATATAAAAAGATCCCGTATTTAAAATGTCTAGGAAAATTTTTCCAAACATTCATATGAGACATATCAATTCTACTATCACTGTTATTTCCTTATATGTTTTAATTATACCAAAAAGCTTTTTTGATGTTAATAATAATAATAATAATAATAATAATAATAATAATAATAAAAATAATAATAATAATAATAATGATAATAATAATAATAATAGCTTAAAAATTAAAATTTCATTAATTTCATTAATATTTTCTCAATATTAATTTGAAGATTTTTTTTTTGTAAAAACTTACGCTTGCAAAGTATTCTATTATCATCGATTTTCCTGACCCAAGAGGACCAGCCAAAAGAAATGACTTTGCCAGAATGTGACGATGCTTCGCAACAAAAAATGCAGCAATTCTCCCAATTCCCTAAGGATGATAAAAATTGAGAAATCAGTTAAATAAAAGCAAAACAAATTAATTTCTGTACCTATCATTCAAACTAAATGTCAAAATAAAATACTTACAACTGGCAAGTACTTTAATCCTTTGAAGCTCGAAAGATCATGTTTGAAAGTCAGTTTTTCTACGCTTCCTTTACTCTTTTTAAGCTCATTTATAATCAGAGAATCAATATCTTCTTCTCTTTTTCGTTTTTTATTCTTAATATATATATATATATATATATATATATATATATATATATATATATATATATATATATATATATATATATATATATATATATATATATATATAATATATATATTATATATATATAAAATTTTATATAAATAATTTAAAAATTATACCTTTGCAGGCTTTTGAACTTCTTCATTTTCTGTGGAACTGAAAATACAAATAATAATAATAATAAAAAAATAATAATGTTAATAATAATAATTAAAAAAATAATAAATTAATTTGCCAATCAATTAAAATTTATACACCACAAATAAATTCCTAAATTTAATTCCAACTACATACAATCAAATTTTTCTGCTAAAAAAAAAAAAAACATATAATACTAAATTTAATTTTAATAATAATAATAATAAAATGAAGTATTTAAAGATAACTTACACTTCTGAAGACTTGGCAGATGGTGACTTATACCACTTATTAATATCAAAGTCATTTTCCTAAAAAAAAGAAAAAAAAATTAACTACACTAATAAAAATGTAGACAAATAATTATTACTTGATATGCCACAATAAAATCTAATATATATATATATATATATATATATATATATAATATATATATATATATAATATATATATATATATATATATATATATATATATATATATATATATATATATATATATATATATATCATGATTTTGTAAACCTTTTTAGAAGATGAATCTTTCTTCACAGACACTTCAATAATGTCTTCATTATCACCATTATCGATCTTAAAATTTTCATAATCATTTAATTCCTTTACAGGGGTTTCCTGGGCCATCTTATATAATTCCCATTTGTATGCTATATATATATATATATATATATATATATATATATATATATATATATATATATATATATATATATATATATATATATATATATATATATATATATATATATATATATATATATATATATATATATATATATATATATATATATATATATATATATATATATATATATATATATATATATATATATATATATATATATATATATATATATATCAGTAATGAACAGTTATTTTAATTTTGCATTGCTGATCAAGTTCTTATCAAATTTTCTATTGATTTTTTCAATATTCCTATATAGGAATTTGATATGATCAGAATATTTAAATTCTTCAGCTTTCCAGTTGTTAATGGAATTCACATATATTTATTGTCAAAATCTGATACAACAATACCCATAAGAATTGATTTTATTAGTTTTTATAAGTCATATATATATATATATATATATATATATATATATATATATATATATATATATATATATATATATATATATATATATATATATATATATATATATATATATATAAATGATTACCTTTTTCCACACTTTTCATAAAATTTCTCTTTTTCTTAAACTTAAAATCTTTGTGGGTTTTCATTAAGTATATTGTCATGTCCTCGATATCAATAACTTTATTTTCTTGCATATACTGAAAGAGAAAGTTTTTGATATAATTTGATTTACTTTCAAGCTTTCTAGGTAAAAATTTGTGAAACTACAGCTTATTGTAAAAGAAATAAGTACACCTGACACCCAACCTGAATAATTACTGTAAAATGGGAGAAAAATAATCAAAATTTTGAAAAATTCAACTTTTGGGAGTTGCAAAAAAAAAAAAAAAAATCGGAATTACATAATTTAACTATTTATAATTTCTTTTGAGAAATATGAACCTTTCTGAATATTTTAATATAAAAAAGTGTATGGAAATATGCAAATTACTATTTTTTAAATTTTTTGAAAATTGAAGATAATGAAAAAATGAGATGGGGAAAAAATAACCACTGCACAATATTTAAAAATGGCTATTCAATAGTGCTTTTTATTAATATAAATGGACAAAACTAGCATTATATATTATTTAGAACATAATTTGAAGAAAAAGAAATGTATTTCAAATGAAATATTCAATATATATATATATATATATATATATATATATATATATATATATATATATATATATATATATATATATATATATATATATATATATATATATGAAAAAGTTTACAGAACACACGGCTAAACAAAAATAATGGTTACTGCAAGAAGCCATTAGAGAAGCAAATGATGTACTATTTCAATATCAGTGAAAGGTCTGATAAAAAATTATAGAAAAGAATCACAAATTATGAAGAAAGAAGTGGAAAATGTTAGTAAAATAAAATCCAAAAAAAGTAGTATGGTAGGTGGGGAAAAATTTCAGTAAAAATGTTAACATTTATGAATGTATTTGCATAAGCAAATCAAATCTACGAATCTAAGGAAATAATAGAAAATGTGTCAACATTTGCATCTATAGAGAAAAAAAAATTATACTGAGATATACAAAATACAATTAGATTCTCCAAAGAGTAGTGTTGGTAAAAAAAATTAAATAAATAAAAATTAGCGACTGCAAATTTCCAATACTATATTCAAACAAAATTTCTGATGAACTGACTACAATACCCTTTGAATATCATATTCAGGAAAACTTTCTGAAGAACTGTATGGATTTATTATGGAAAAAAATGAGTATCTCACCCATATTTTATCTGAGAACACTAGCAAAGAGGGACCTAATGGATGTCAAACATGAATTGTTGGTTTCAAAAATTCATTTCAAAGTTTAAAAAAAAAAAAAAAAAAAAAAAAATTGAATAAGCTTTATTCAGGAAATAAATGGGTAGGACTGAAAATGACAGGGACAATCTTGATAGGCCCGTGTGGCTTCTTTCTTTATTTTTTTAATGTTCTAAAACTTGAGAACCCCTACTGAAGAAATACATAATATCAAAAATAGGTTAATGAAACAATCAAAATGTATTAAAACAGATGTTCAACAAGTTTTGTGTGATGTAAAATTTGTTCAACCTCTATAATTAGATCATTATAAGACATATCATTCCCAGGGAAGAAACAAAATAAAAGTGAGAATTATTAAGACATTCAATGAATGTAATAGCTGAAACTAGTGAAAGCTTTGAAATAATAATGAAAAAATTACAAAAACAGGTTTTAATGTCAAAGAAAAACTGGGGTCCTCCCTAAATAAAAATAAAACTACACACATGAGAGGAGTGACATTTCATGGCTAAAAATATTCTTTTATTAATTCATTTAAATAAAAAATTAATAAAAATTAAATATTGTGTTTGCAACTGCATTAAAAATCATCAGATGTTACATTCTAACTTCTTAAAATTCTTTAAGTATAGTATCATTATTATAGTTACAATATAATATTATAATATTACAAATAATTTACTATAAAGATAAAAATATCATAAGTCATTTAATTCACAGTAACAACTACCTCAAGACATGGCTTAAAATTCATAATTTTTTTTTTTTTTTTTTTTTTTTAAATACGGTACTTATTTTATCCTGATAATACAGTTTCCCAATATAAATAAAAAGAAATAAAGCTCCTGCAATATGCTAGCACTTTAAATAAACCAAATATCATTTTTCTAAAAGTAACTGAAGTTGATTCATTAATAAAACTGGTAACAAATTATAATAGGATAATGACAATATTTAACATTTCAAATGCTTTACGTTATTTAAAGTATATGAACATACCTTTTTTACATATTGCGGTAAAGATGCTTCTAAAAAATATGGTTCCTTCATTTCAAATATCTAATAAAAAAAATAATAAATATATATATATATATATATATATATATATATATATATATATATATATATATATATATATATATATATATATATATATATATATATATATATATATATATATATTATCAAGTTCTGGTTTTAGGGCTAACGCTAAGTTCATGTTATTATAAATTCTATTTTAACAAAAAACAATTATTGTATCATACCTTAATAATAATAATAATAATAATAATAATAATAATAATAATAATAGTAATAGTAATAATAATAATAATAATAACAATAATAATAATTTTTAATTTTTTAAATCAAAGAATTATGTGAATTTCTATAATATTAAATAAAAATTTTTATAAAAGAAATATGCCATGTAGTATTCTAGAAGTGGATTAAAAAAAAAAATTTCTCCCCCTGATCATTCAAATAGTAAAATCAAAAAATAAAGATACACTACATTAAACTACATCAGTAAC
Source organism: Armadillidium nasatum (assembly GCA_009176605.1). NCBI lineage: Eukaryota > Metazoa > Arthropoda > Malacostraca > Isopoda > Armadillidiidae > Armadillidium > Armadillidium nasatum. The sequence goes on along the minus strand of SEYY01011226.1, from coordinate 5,081 downwards.
TGTGGAAACTGAATGTAAATCACTCAAGGAAGTCCTTTTGTATCCAAAATAATACATCTTTTAATAGAATGACCACCACTAATACAATATTTCTTGTTCTATTCTGCTGACTGTGTACTTTGAACTTTGGTTTTCCAATCCCAATTTTCAAGTTTTGTGTTTTAAAAGACAATTCAGGCAGTTTTATATTCACTATAGTGAAATAATTTGAGGCCTGTGATTTAAATTTTTCAGTTAACAAATCAAGTCATGTCATCTTCGTACAAAAGCTTCTTGATGTTCCTCCTCATGAAACCTTGTAAAGTAAGGAATTCAAATATATTTACCAATAATTCTGGTATTATATGTATCTTGACCAATAGTTAACTTGAAAGGTTGATATTAACTTCATAAAACTATAGCATGGTCAAATTTGGATTTATTTTTAACATCCTCTTAAAGATTAATGAATAAACATTAACTGCTAATAAAACTAGGAAATGAGTCCAATTTTTGGAACTTTCCACTGTAGAAAAGAACTTTTTTAGAAGCTGTAGCAAAAATATAACGTGACTAACATTAAGAGAAATAGTATGAGCTTAAATATATACTACAAATGTAAGATTGACAATCTAAAAAAAAAATTTTATTGATATTTTCTTACATCCAACAACTTATCTTTATATAGGAAGATTGAAAATTTTTTAAAATTTCAATAATTTTTACCCCCTTATAATTATAAAATGTTTACCTTGATTAAAGTTTAGAGTATTCATCAATCCAAAAACCAATACAGCACCTATAATACTTTAACAAATTTTTAGAGAAAAATCATCTTTTCAGAATGCTAAACTGTGATACAAGGATCATGAATGTCACTCAAAAAAATAGATTCGTGGTCTCTGTTTTTCATAGTCTATTTTTATATATTTAATAAATTTTCATCTCAAATGAAACTTGCATCTTATAGTACTTAGTGTATTTATGGCGTAACTATATGCATAGGAACATAGGAAAATAGAGACAGTTAGAAGCCACAAGGGCCTATCGAAACTGTCCCAGTCCAAACAAATAATAACAATAACAATACTAATACATGCACAAAAGACTAGGTCTATCCCATCCCTAGTTATCAGTTCATATGCAATATACAGTTTTTTAAATCAAACCACAAACCAATATATGTTGTAATTTTTACAATTTTTCTTTCTTTTTCAATGGCAATTGAGAAAAAGTTAATCATTTGGCTTAGAAAATTTATGTATACTTTTTCTGATCACTTTCTCAACCCAATCATCATGAGAGTTAGGCACATTTGCTAATTAAGATCCTTGTTTTATCAATTTTTGTTTTAAAAATTTAACAGTTTTAAAATTTATTTTGCTTTAATATTTTTTATAATATATTCTATACAACTTTTTGAGTCAAGTGGTCCAAGAACCTACAAGGCATGCAGCATTGTTATTATATAATTAGATTTAACTTTTATATAATAGATTTAAGTGGGATGTGATGTTTGGGCCCAAATTGCATATCAATAAGGAAAAAATATTATATTTCAGAAATGGCAATTCTAGCAAATTTTGAGCAATGCTTAATGAAATTGACTAGGATAAGGAGTTTAATGGTCAAAACTGTTATATTATGTGGGAATATTTCAAGCAAATATTGACTAATATTCAGTCTGTATGTGCTAAAGATAAGCCTATTAGGGTGGCAAAGAGAAAAACCTAGTTGCTGGAATAGAGAGATAAAAGAGAAAATCAGTGAAAAGCGTAAATGTTTTAAAATATTCAAAGGTAGCAGTAGAGAGGAATATTTAAAAAATTACAAGAGAATTAGGAATGAACTTAACCAGTCAATAAGAAAAGCAAAGAGAATGACAAAAATTAATTTGGCAAGGAATAATAATAAAGACCTGAAAAAGTTTTTAAGCTTCCATAAATTTTAAAGTAAGTTTAAGAAAACTGGCCCAATTAAAATTGATGAGAATTTAAAAAGTTCGGATTAGGAATTGGCTATTATTTTCAATGCTTATTTTGCATCAGTGTTTACTGAGGAAGATTGGATAACAATTTAGAGACTAATAGCTCTGGTATACATGTAATAAATAGATGTACAGCATTTGAAATTGAGTTAAATGAAATTAAATATTTACTAGAACATACTGATCCAAATAAGTTAGCGGGTCTCGATGGCGTATATGGTAAAATTCTAAAGGAGGAGAGTAGCATTATTGCAAAGGCATTACATTTGATTTTTGAACAATCTATTGCTTTTAGAGAGGTACATGAAGACTGGAAAATGGCATATGCAGTGCCTATTTATAAGAAAAGTAGTACAGAAGATCTTGGAAACTATAGGCCAGTTTGCTTAACATCCCTGGTTGTAAAAGTTTGGAAGTTATTGAAAAGTCATATAGAGATTTAATTATGATATAAATGGGAAACATAGGAAACATAGGAAAATAGAGACAGTTACAAGCCACAAGGGCCTATCGAGACTGTCCCAGACTGGGGATTGGCTCTAGATTGTGGACCAAGAAAAAGATTTATGTTATTATTAGAAGTAATACGAAAGTGGGTGTATGAACCGACCGGGGCCTCGGCCAAACCCGGCCATTTTTACTGACCCCGGCTAAAAATCAGGGAAAACCGGGGTTGCTGGCCGGGGTTAAAATGGCAAATTATACAAAAAATTTTTTTTTTTTTTAAATTTTCAGCAGATTCTGCTGAAACTTTCAGTGTATATACATTTTTTACCAGTAAGAAAAGTCCATTTCTAGCGTTTTTCCGAGTCTATTACGGTTAAAAGTTTTTTTGTTTTGTTTTTTTTGTGGAAATTTTCCCCTTTTTCAATAGAATGGCGGTGCCAAACCACTTTTTAGAATGAGCTGAAAGTTGGACTATTTATTCAAAATTATATGGGCTACAAAAGCCTCTAATAGACTTTTGTTCCCAGAGTTATAGAAAAAATGTTATAAGCCAAAAACTGACCAACTATAGAAAAAAAAATTTTTTGAACCAAAAAAATCCACCTTTTCAGACAAAATCTTTTTAAAAAAAAATACAACTATAACATTTCCTATTTTTGGTGTGTATAGAGGAGGGGTGGGGCTACAAATTCCTCTATGTACTTTATTCGATGAGATTCGTTGGTTTTGAGATATAGCCTTCAAAAAGGTCCATTTTTGGCCAAATTTCAAAAATTCCCAAAGTTTGAGAGGCTATATCTCGCTTCAAACAAAGGGCATTTAAAAATGCACTAAATAAAAATTGTTGCCCTGTTCCTCTTCTAAACAATATTCACAAATAAAAAAAAATAGTAGGTAGCGTTTTTTTTTTTTTAAATAATTTTTTCCTCCAGAAGGGTATGATTTTTGCAAATTTTTTTTCAAGTGCTTATAACTTTTTTCTAGATGTGATATCATAAATCATGCGCGTGAAGTTTCAGCTCATGTGGACCAGTGGTTTGACCCAGTTATTCATTTTTTTCAACTTTTCTTTTCTGTTTCTTTTGACCGCTCCTTTTCTGCTAGTGAATGTATAAAAACTGTTTATATGCTTTCACTAATTTATCAGTGTATATATTTTATCTTACTTATCTAGTGTATTATTTTATCTATATTTAAGTTCTCATTGATTGGAGTTTGTAAAGTCGGTGGTATGTTTTTTGTATCGATATGTAGTATTTTGTTGTTCAACCAACTGCTGCATAACACGCTCTCACTTTTTAAAATTCATGGTAAGGTCTAGACGTCAAAAATGTAAGTTCATTCGCTTGTTTATCAAGTTCTCAAAATTCGAAGAAATAGGTATGAGTTATATATTTTCCTTTTTTCTAATCTTTCTAACTGTCATATCTATTGCCTTCTACTCAAAAATATAACTGCTTAATGTTCTTAATTATATGGAATTCGTATAAGAAGGAACTTCAAGAAGAAAACCATCTTTTTGAAAAAGTTCAATAGTAAGTCTTTTCTCCTTTTTAAATTGTGAAACTAATCATGACCCTTCTCTTTCAGGTCTTTAAATAAAAGCTCAAACCCATAGCTATTATATCTTTCAAAAAGTTGGTTAACTGTATTTATATTCAAATATTTCAACGATCCGGTTAAAATTTAAAACTTACTATTGAACGGTTTTCTTGCAAGTTCCCAGTTTCTCTTGTCTTTTATAGCGATTGTTGCAATTTATATCAAATTTCGGTGTATCCAAATCATAAATTAGGCCGCTACTTAGGCTTTATTGTAATTGTTGACAGTGTTCGTTTTGGAATTGTGTTTTTTTGGTTTTTAATAGGTTCAGTAGGCCTAAGTAAGCTTTATAAGTCTTATGTTATTTGTATTTAAAAGCCTAAGCCTACCCATGTGTTTTTATTGCTAGGCTATAGGCTGAATGGTTTTCTTAGTTGTGAGTTGGCTAATATAAAGTACTATAGCCAACTGAGTGTAATATAAGGAAAAAGAGACAGTTATAAGCCACTAGGGCCTAACAAGACATTTAGGGCCTTTTAGGGCCTTACAAGACTGTTAACAGAAAAGTGTTGCAAATTAAGTTTTTTGCTATGATTTTCTCATGCTAGAAAATTGGTGAAAACTATTTTAAGGGCCTGATTTACTGTTCTCTAATAAATACTCAAAATTTTCAAATCATTTTATTTATATGGGACTGATAGGTCTAACCTTAAACATCAATTTTCAAATTTCAAGCATTTAGGCCATATAGGCCAGTTCAAATTTCAAACTTCATTCAATTTATGGCTATATAGGCCATTTTCAAATTTCAAAATTTCATTCAATGTATGGCTGGAAAGGCCAATTACATTTTCAAATTACAATCAAAATTTCAACTCAAACTTCAAATTTAAAAGTGATTCAAATTTTCCATTTTTTTGGCTAAAAAGGCCTTCAAATTTTCAAATTTCAAAGTTTTAAATAAATTTCAATTGCTTAGTTTATTAAGCCAGCTTATATATTCAAATTTACATTGCACTTAGACCAAATAGGTCATCAAAATTTTCAAAGTGTTTAATTGGCTGGAAAAAGCCCAGTTTTCAAATTTCATAAAATTTTAGCGATATAGGCTATATATCATTTCAAT
>SEYY01011224.1:2500-21644 GCA_009176605.1 Armadillidium nasatum | reverse complement strand
GATTACCCCCTATTGGGTATACAGAAGTTAAGGGTACTTCCCATCTCATCCCAGTGCCCAATGGTTCGTTCCATTTTGCGCTCACCTTCTTCTATTACGGAGTAATCTTTCCTTCGCACACACAAAACATTAATACAGACACCCTTTAAAAAAAAAATAAAAAAACAACTAAATGATGGCCTCAACTAAAGTAGCCTCGGAGAAGCTACGTAGGGCGGCATCCAAATATAGCCCCTCATCTACCTCTTCCACCATCACCACTTGGGAGTTGGTGGCCTCTGGTGATGGGGTTGGTGCCACCAGGACACAGCTACCGGCTTGTCCTAATGCACGGTCTTTTTTTTTCATTAATTTCTGCAACATTCGCGGTCTGCACTTCAATTTCCACTTTGTTGAACACCACCTCTCTTTTACTAGATCTCACCTCTTATTCTTGACCGAAACTCAGATATTTGAGCGTTCTGATAGCAAACCCTTTTCTGTTTCCTCCTACTATCTCTATCCTCAATTTTCAGCCAAAGGCGGTTGTTGTGCATATGTGCGCAACGATGTCGTTTGTTCTCGTATTTCTAATTTGGAGTCTTCCAAATTTTCCACCTTATGGCTTAGGCTCTCTTGCCATTCTACGACTAAATTCATTTGTTCAGTTTATTTCTCTCCTAATTCTACTGACTATCCGAAATTCTTCGACTATTTAAACTCCAAAATAGAGCACATTCTCTCTTCTTCTCCTTTCTCTGAAATCATCATATTAGGTGATTTCAATGTTCACTACCCCGAATGCCTTTCGTCTAGTTTTCATGATACAGCTGGTGAACGTACCTTCCAATTCGCTATCCAAAACGACCTTGAGCAGTTTGTGCAGCTCCCTACTCGTATCCCTGATCATCTTGGAGATAAACCCAACATTCTAGACATTTTTCTAACTTCTAATCCTTCTCCTTATACTGTTAAACTCTTTCCTCCTCTGGGTTCCTCTGATCACCTTCTTATCTTTGTATCCTCTTCTATCTCTTCAAGTATTTCGCAGGAAAGACCCCCTTCTATTGAAAGGAAACGTTTGTGGAATTACGTTGCCGCAGCTGGTCAGACTTGCGGTCGTACTTCTTCGATTTCAAGTGGAATGATTATTACTTCCGTGGAAGGGTCCCTCGGAGTGTGCAGAACTCATTACCGAGGTGCTTCTCTCGGGCATGGAAGCGTACATTCCATGTTCTTTCCCTTCTACTAAACCTAACAAACCTTGGTTTAACTCTGCCTGTTCTCGTGCTATCCGCCGCAGGAATGTTGCCTTCAGGGATTACCTTTCTCTTCAAACTCCAGAAACTCACGCATCTTATATTTCATCCCTGAATCGTGCAAAATCTATACTTCGAAACAATAAAAACTTTTTTCTCCGTAGAAGACTTTGCAAAAAATGTCAACTCTAACTTTGCTTCTTCCATTTTCCCTCCTTTAATATCTTCCGACGGCACAACTGCTGTTTTACCTTCCTCTAAAGCTGAACTCTTCGCTCAAACCTTTGCCTCTAATTCAACCTTAGACGATTCCGGAGCTATTTCTCCTCCTTCAACCCCCTCTAACTTGATTATGCCCAAAATTAGAATATCTTCTAAAGATATAATTTCTGCTCTCTCTGAGCTTAACTCTAAGAAGTAGTACGGTTCCGATGGTGTTCCTCTTGTGGTTCTCAAAACTTGCGCTTCCGTGCTTGCACCGTGCCTTGGTAAACTATTTCGTCTTGTCTCTCTACTTCAACCTTCCCTTCTTGCTGGAAACGTGCGCTCATTCAGCCTGTTCCGAAGAAGGTGGGCCCCTCTCAACCCTCCAACTACCGTCCTATTTCTTTGACCTTCGTTCTCTCTAAAGTTTTCGAATCTATACTTAACAGGAAGATTTAGAAACATCTCAATTCTTCTAATCTTATCTCTGATCGCCAGTATGGATTTCGTAAGGAACGCTCTACGGTTGATCTTCTTTCCCTTCTCTACGACTCTTGGTCCTCTGCTCTTCGGCATTTCGGTGAATCTTTTGCTGTGGCGCTGGACATATTGAAAGCCTTCGATAGGGTCTGGCACAAAGCTTTGATTTCTAAACTTCTCTCTTTCGGTATCTATCATTCTCTCTGTGATCTTCTCACTAATTTCCTTTCCGGTCGTTCTATAGCAGCTGTTGTAGACAGCCAGCGTTCTTCCTTTAAATCTATTAATAGTGGTGTTCCTCAGGGTTCTGTCCTATCCCCAACACTTTTTCTACTTTTCATTAATAACCTTCTCCCTATTACCTCATCTCCTATCCACTCCTATGCTGATGTCTCCACACTTAATTATTATTTCCAGCTTGAAAACGTCCCACCCAACAGCAGTTGATAGACTCGAGAAGGGTAGCCTTGGAGCAACTAACCTCTGATCTTTTACGTATTTCCAATTGGGTCAGAGAAAACATAGTTATTTTCAATGCCTCAAAAACTCAATTCCTTCATCTCTCCCCTCTGCACAATGTTCCACACAACTATGATATCTTCTTCGAAAACACACAACTCAAACCTTCATCTGTTCTTAATATTCTTGGTGTTTCTTTTTCTCGTGATCTTTCTTGGAAAGATCACATTACTTCTCTTTCTAAACAAGCTTCTAAGAGGTTGGGTGTTCTGAGGCGCCTTCAAAATTACTTCACGATATCCAAGTTGCTTGCTCTGTATAAGGGTGTTGTTTGCCCCTGTATGGAGTATGCTTCGCATATCTGGGGTGGTTCCACAAACACAGCTCTCCTTGAGAAGGTGGAGTCTAGGGCATTTCGTCTCATCAACTCTCCTGCTCTTACTAACTGTCCTCAATCTCTTTCTGCCCGTCGAATTGTTGCGTCACTCTCTTTTTACTATCGCTATTACAACGGACATTGCTCTTCTGAACTCTCTTGTCGAATACCTCCTCCATTGAGAAGAGCTCATGCGACACGCCTTTCTACACAGTTTCACCCTTTTTCTGTCCAACTCTCCGACCCCAGACTTAACTGCTATGCTTAGTCTTACATGTACTCTACTGGTAAAGTCTGGAAAAAACTCCCTTTATCTGTTTCCAAACATCCTTTGACATGCATACTTTCAAACGCCGTGTATTTGGACACGTCGGCCACCATCGACCAGGATAGATCTTTTCCAACTCCCGTGGAATTTGGTAGGCCTTTGGCCTTTACCCACCGGAAGAGATATATATATATATATATATATATATATATATATATATATATATATATATATATATATATATATATATATATATATATATATATATATATATATATATATATATATATATATATATATATTTCGTTCTCCCTTTTACGGGGGAGGGAAGTAGTGCCCCCGAAGCAATGAGATTACCCCCTGTTGGGCAAACGGGGTGTTAAGGGTACTCCTATCTCATCCTGGTGCCCAATGGTTCGCTCCCTTTCGCGCTCACCTTCTATCTACACGGAGTAGGCTCTCCTTTACATGCATAAAACATTTCTAACTCATCTTAAAAAAAATCAATAATGGCGTCAACTTCGGTAGCCTCGGAGAGGCCCCGGGGGAAGGCTTCCAAAAACAGCCCTTCATCCAGCCCTTCCCCCATCACCTCTTGAGAGTTGGTGGCCTCCGGTGATGCGGTTGGTGCCACCAAGATACAGCCGCCTGCTTGTCCTGATGCACGGTCTATTTTTTTCATTAATTTCTGCAACATTCGCGGCCTACACTCTTATTTCCACTTTGTTGAACATCACCTGTCTTCTTCTAGATCTCACCTCTTATTCTTGACCGAAACTCAGATGTTTGAGTGTTCTGATAGCAAACCCTATTCTGTTTCCTCCTACTGTCTCTATCCTCAATTTTCAGCCAATGGCGGTTGTTGTGCATATGTGCGCAACGATGTCGTTTGTTCTCGTGTCTCTAATTTGGAGTCTTCCGAATTTTCCACCTTATGGCTTAGGCTCTCTTGAAATTCTACGACTAAATTTATTTTTTCTGTTTATTTATCTCCTAATTCTATTGACTATCCTAAATCCAAAATAGAGCACATTCTCTCTTCTTCTCCTTTCTCTGAAATCATCATATTAGGTGATTTCAATGTTCACCACCGCCAATGGCTTTCTTCTAGTTCTCATGATACAGCTGGTGAACGTGCCTTCCATTTCGCTCCCTACTCGTATCCCCTGATCGTCTTAGAGATGAACCCAACATTCTAGACCTTTTCCTAACTTCTAATCCTTCTCCTTATACTGTTAAACTCTTTCCTCCTCTGGGTTCCTCAGATTATCTTCTTATCTCTGTATCCTCTTCTATCTCTTCAAGTCTTTCGCAGGAAAGACCCCCTTCTATTGAAAGGAAACGTTTGTGGCACTTCAGTGCCGCAAGCTGGTCGGACTTGCGGTCGTACTTCTTCGATTTCACCTGGAATGATTATTGCTTCGGTGGGAGGGGTAACTCGGAGTGTGCAGAGCGCATTACCGAGGTGCTTCTCTTGGGCATGGAGGCGTACATTCCATATTCTTTCCCTTCTACTAAACCTAACAAACCTTGGTTTAACTCTGCCTGTTCTCGTGCTATCCGCCGCAGGAATGTTGCCTTCAGGAATTACCGTCGTCCTCAAACTCCAGAAACGCACGGTACTTATAATTCATCCCGGAATCGTGCAAAATCTGTACTTCGTAACACTAAAAACTCATTTCTCCGTAGAAAATGCAATAATCTTTCTGGCTCCTCTTTCTCGCGTTCTTTTTGGCATTCTGCAAAAAATGTCAACTCCAACTTTGCTTCTTCATCCTTCCCTCTTTTAATATCTTCCGACGGCACAACTGCTGTTTTACCTTCTTCTAAAGCTGAACTCTTCGCTCAAACTTTTGCCTCTAACTCAACCATAGACGATTCCGGAGCTATTCCTCCTCTTTCAACCGCCTCCAACTCAGTTATGCCTAAAATTAGAATTTCTTCTAAAGATGTCATTTCTGCTCTCTCTGAGCTTAATACTAAGAAGGCTTATGGTCCTAATGGTATCCCTCTTGTGGTTCTCAAAACTTGTGCTTCCGAGCTTGCGCCGTGCCTCGATAAAGTATTTCGTCTTTGTCTCTCTACTTCAACCTTCCCTTCTTGCTGGAAACGTGCGCTCATTCAGCCTGTGCCGAAGAAGGGGGACCCCTCTCAACCCTCCAACTACCGTCCTATTTCTTTGACCTTCGTTGTCTCTAAAGTTTTCGAACCTATCCTTAACAGGAAGATTTTGAAACATCTCAATTCTTCTATTCTTATCTCTGATCGCCAGTATGGATTTCGTAAGGAACGCTCTACTGGTGATCTTCTATCCTTTCTCTCTGACTCTTGGTCCTCTGCTCTTCAGCATTTCGGTGAATCTTTTGCTGTAGCGCTGGACATATCGAAAGCTTTCGATAGAGTCTGGCAAAAAAGCTCTGATTTCTAAACTTTCCTCTTTCGGTATCTATCCTTCTCTCTGTGATCTTCTCACTAATTTCCTTTCCGGTCGTTCTATAGCAGCTGTTGTAGACGGCCACCGTTCTTCCTTTAAATCTATAAATAGTGGTGTTCCTCAGGGTTCTGCCCTATTCCCAACACTTTTTCTACTTTTCCTTAATGACCTTCTCTCTATTGTCTCATCTCCTATCCACTCCTATGCTGATGACTCCACACTTCATTATTCCTTTCAGTTTGAAAAACGTCCCACCCAACAGCAATTGATAGACTCGAGAAGGATAGCCTTGGAGCAACTAACCCCTGATCTTTTACGCATTTCCAATTTGGGCAGAGAAAACATGGTTGTCTTCAATGCCTCAAAAACTCAATTCCTTCATCTCTCCACTCAACACAATCTTCCACACAACTATAATGTCTTCTTCGAAAACACACAACTCAAACCTTCATTTGTTCTTAATATTCTTGGTGTTTCTTTTTCTCGTGATCTTTCTTGGAAAGATCACATTACTTCTCTATCTAAACAAGCTTCTAAGAGGTTGGGTGTTCTGAGGCGCCATGAGAATTACTTCACGCCACCACAGTTGCTTGCTCTGTATAGTGGTGTTTTTAGCTCCTGTATGGAGTATGCTTCGCACATCTGGGGTGGTTCCACACATACAGCTCTCCTAGAGAAGGTGGAGTTTAGGGCTTTTCGTCTCATCAACTCTCCTCCTCTAACTAACTCTCTCCAATCTCTTTCTGCCAGTCGAATAGTTGCGTCACTCTCTCTTTACTATCGCTATTACAACAGACACTGCTCTTCTGAACTCTCTCGTCGCATACCTCCTCCATTGAGAAGATCTCGAGCGACACGCCTTTCTACACAGTCTCATCTTTTCTCTGTCCAACTTAAGACTTAACCGCTATGCTCAATCTTACATTTACTCTACTGGTAAAGTCTGGAACTCACTCCCTTTATCTGTTTTCCCCGGTTCCTTTGAATTGCATACTTTCAAACGCCGTGTATCTGGGCATGTTGGCCTCCTTCGACCTGGTTGAGATTTTTTCAACTCCGATGGAATTTGGTAGGCCTCTGGCCTTTGCCCACCGGAGGAAAGATATATATCTATATATATATATATATATATATATATATATATATATATATATATATATATATATATATATATATATATATATATATATATATATATATATATATATATATATATATATATATATATTGTATGAATGAACTTTCCGTCCATATACTGACATCTCTACATTAGCGGTTGGCCCAATTTCAACTAGGCAGACGTCATTAATGTAGGCTAAGCAAGAGTCTTTCTTTTTCTTTTTTATCGCACTCGTGATCTGTATGTTACTAGCCGTTCCGATTTTACCAAGTTGTTTTTCCTTTTCAGAAGTGAATAATGTGAGGAATATCTTATTTTTGCATCGGCACACCAATACGCAACCTACAACCATACTACAACTTTACTGAGGTAAGCCTTCAGCTTAAGAAGTGTTGTTCTTAGTTCCATTATATTTGCTCAATTTTGTGCTTACCTTATCTCCTTATTTCATTTTCGCTAAAGTCTTGAATATTATTTTACACGTAGGTTCCGAAAGACGCTAGGATAGCTTGCAGACACTTTTAACAAAGATACTACTTCAAACTGCATAGTTACCACATCTCCGCCTTCAGCTGCAGTTCAACGCCGGCCTGTTAGCTACTGGTAAACAAACTCTCTCTCTCTCTCTCTCTCTCTCTCTCTCTCTCTCTCTATATATATATATATATATATATATATATATATATATATATATATATATATATATATATATATATATATATATATATATATATATATATATATATATATATATATACAGTATATATATTATTTCTTTAATATTTTTTTCTCTCTTTCTTTTCGCGCTAAAATTTCATAATGGCTCAAGCAGATTGGAATCAACCAGACACCCCCCAACCCAATTTCATTTGTTTCCATCTGTGCTTTACAATTCTAATGACCCAGGTCTCTGGCTAGCACAATTAGAAGCTATTTTTCCGCTGGGTTAAAATTCTTCTCAGAAGTGCAAGGTAGTGATTGCTCAGTTACCACCATATGTTTTGAGCGCAATCAGAGATGTCCTGGTTACAGAGAATAATGTGCAAGGAATGGTAGCAGCTGCCCACCAACTACCCCACTACAGGATGTGTCAGAGTTAGCCGAGAGGATTTTGTAATACCCTTTTCATCCTTCCTCTTCTGTTGTCTCTATTGCTGCTTCATCTTCATCACCACCAGCCGTCGCATTCGCACAACCACCAGCTGTTTCATCCGCACTTTCCCCCGTTTCATGTGCACCCCCTCCTACTTCCTAACCTTATTCTTGCGCTGCTCTTTCCTCTGTGCAGTTCCTTCAGCAGGGTCTCAGGATCTACACGCCCTTGTGTTTCGTTTGGAGTCTCGGTTGGATTCTATACAGGACATGTTGCACAGACTTCTCTTGTCTACACAACACCCTACCCAGCGTTACCGCTCCGCCACACCTCACTCACGCGCTCCCTCTCCCTCCGGCAGTAGGAATGATTTGAGCTGTTATCACAGGACCTTCGGTGATGGTGCTCGTCAGTGTACTCCTCCTTGTGCTTTTCGGGGAAACCCATCTGCCAATCAGTAGAGGGGGCTACTGATACTGGCACTTCCACTTGCTCTACCCCCTGACTTCTTCGCATCTATGACCCTACGTCTCTTCACTACCTTATCGACACCGGTGCTCAAATCAGCTTGCTTTTGAGAGACTCTTCCTTCTCTCCTACACCTATTCCAGGAACAACCTTGTATGCAGATAATGGAACAGCCATTGCTACATATGGAGAACAGAGTTGCTTCATGGAATTGAATCTTCGTCGGAACTTTCGTTGGGTTTTCGTGATCACAGGCGATTTTAGGAGCCGATTTCTTGTCTCATTTCGACCTTGCAGTGGACTTGCTCAACCAGAGGCTGGTTGATGGTTCAACTACCCTCAAAGCTCGAGGGGTTCTTACAACTGTTTCACTTGTCAGCATTTCGACAGTCGGCCCTACTGTTTCTTCCGCTTCGGAATATACTTCTATTCTTTCTCAAGAGTTTCCTTCTCTGTTGAAACCTCGTTCGTCTCATACTCCTGTGCAACACAACGTTACCCACTACATTGAAACCACTGGTCCTCCAACCTTTGCTCGTCCACGTAGTCTGGCACCGGAGAAACTTACAGTTGCTCGCGCAGAATTTGAGCACATGATGGAACTCGGCATAATTCGACCGTCGAAGTCCGCATGGAGCTCTCCTCTTCATCTCGTTCCAAAACCTACTCCAGGTGATTGGAGGCCGTGTGGGGATTATAGGGCCCTTAATGCTGCTACTGCCCCAGATAGATACGGGATACCTCATATCCAAGACTTCACCTCCCATCTTCATGGTTGCACGGTTTTCTCGAAAGTAGACCTCGTCCGAGCTTACCATCAGATTCCCGTCGCAGCAGAAGGCATCCCGAAAACTCCCTTCGAATTGTTCGAATTTGTGCGAATGCCGTATGGCTTTCGAAATGCGGCTCAGACCTTCCAGAGGTTTACGGACTCGGTTCTTCGGGATTTACCATTCTGTTGGACTTATCTCCAGAGCTCAATAAGGACCTCCTTCGTGCTGTATTCGCTCGTCTGCAGGAATTCGGCCTCAGGGTGAACCATCAGAAATGTATTCTCGGTGCTCCGTCACTTACCTTTTTAGGTCACGTTATTTCTTCTTCAGGAATTTTACCTCTCCAAGAACGTGTTTCTGTCATTCGCGAATTTCCCCTTCCGGAGACTCAGCGACAACTGCGCCAATTTTTGGGGATTATAACTTTCTATCATCGGTTCGTCCCTTCTGTAGCAGCGCTCCTTTCACCTCTTACATCTCTTCTTAAACAAAAAAAAAAAAAAAAAAAAAAAAAAAAAAAAAGAGATCAGTCCACGAAGGTACCATGGACGGATGCTGCTCGCCAGGCTTTTGACAATGCAAAATCAGCTTTGTCCGATGCTACTCTCCTTGTTTACCCACAAGACTCTGTTCTTACTCGCCTTCAGGTGGACGCATTGGACCTTGCTATTGGAAGTGTCCTGCAGCAATACCAGGAAAGAATTTGGTTGCCTCTTGCTTTCTTCTCCAAGAAGCTGCAACCTGCTGAGACACGATACATTGTTTTCAGTCGTGACCTTCTTGCTATCTACCTCTCTGTTCCTCATTTTCGCTACTTTCTCGAGGGACGGTCTTTCCATATCTTAACAGATAATAAACCGATCTCGTTTGCGATGAAATCTCGTCATGAACTTCACTCTCCACGCGAGGCACGTCATTGGATTATGTATCACAGTTTACTACGGATATAAGACATATTCATGGCGTGGATAACCACATCGCGGAAGCTCTCTCAAGGATTGAAATCAATGCAAATTGTTCGATATTCTCGGTTAATATTGAAGAGATGGCGGTTGCTCAGGAGACAGAAGACACTTCTCTTCCTGATAATTTATCTCTCCAATTACAACTGTTGTAACTACCAGGAATTAAACGGCATCTTGCTTGTGATTTGTCAACTAGTTTTCTCATTCTTTGGTTTCACCTTCATTCAGGAAACAAATCTTTCACTCCCTACATGACCTTTCTCATCCAGGTATTACTACCATGCAGAAGCTTATTGCTTAATGCTTCGTGTGGCCGAGCATGTACAAAGATAGAAAGACTTGGGAGAGAGCTTGCATCTCCTGCTAGAAGACCAAGGTTCATCGTCACATAAAGGCTCCAATTGGTACGTTTCTTCTTCCTGGTGAGAGGTTTCAGCATGTTCATGTCGACGTCGTCGGTTTCTTACCTCCTTTAGAGGGTTTTTCTTACATTCTCATGTGTGTCGACAGCTTTACGCGGTGGCCAGAAGCTATCACCATCAGAGACATCACAGCTGAGACTGTCGCCAAGTCCTTCTTAATCAACTGGATTACGCGTTTCGGTGTGCCAAAGTCGATCACGACTGATCAGGGACGTCAGCTTGAATCCTTCTTGTGGCGTGACTTTATGTCTCTCTCACGTACTACTCGAATTCGAACCTCCGCATACCACCCAGCAGCAAATGGGATGTTAGAGCGTTTCCACCGTCAGCTTAAAGCTTCGCTTGCTGCTCATCCTTATCGGGAACGGTGGACTGAAGCCCTGCCTTTCGTCCTCCTGGGCATCCGTTCTGCCATGAAAGAGGATCTCATTTCAACTTAGTCAGAACTAGTCTATGGCTCTCTCCTCCGTCTTCCAGGTGAGTTCTTTGATCCTTCGCATTCTCCTCCTCCTTCAGACCCTTTTACATATCTTTTTCGCCTCCGCGGATGTTCTTCTTCGAGCAAACTTTCACCAACACGTACACAGAACACACACTCTTTCATCCCGAAGGACCTTCCAATCCTCACTCACGTTTTCGTCCCTTCGATGCCTATCGTGCCGCTTCACATCTTGATAGTGAAATCAATTCATATTTGATCTTGAACAAGGTTTACATCAATATTTGACAATTTGTAAATAAAACTTAAAAGCTTTTAAGTTTCTTCTTATAACTCTAAAACCCCATATTAAATCGTACTTAGATTTTAATAATATATATATATATATATATATATATATATATATATATATATATATATATATATATATATATATATATATATATATATATATATATATATATATATATATCCCACATCAAGTTCAAGAATTTTTTAACATGCTTGTCTTTTATTTCATCACTACTCTTTCTCGTCATAAATAAATTTTTTTTCCACCTATCGGCATTTTGGATCGCAATCCTTTGGCTATTAATTAAAATAATTTCTTTCAAACTGATTAACCCCCCCCCCCTCTAAGCGTATTTTTTGTCACTTTAGTGAGCTAATTCATAAAGAAGGGGAAGCTCTGTGCTGCTTCTACACAAATATTCTTGGAAAGAATGACACTTGGGACAGTAATCTTAAGTGAGATGAGTAGGCTCAATCAATCTTCAACCAATTCTTTTTTTCTCCTTAAAATTCGTTTTCAGATTTTCGTGCTCTTCATGGACAACAATTGGGAATGGAAGAACTTTTGTTTTCCTGTCTCTCTTGATAACTTTCATTCAGCTCGAAACCGTTGCATTTATATTAATAGACAGTCCAAACATACTTTCACTAAAGGTAAGTGCACTGAACTTTTCTTTTCATCAACTTATAAAAATATCATCCCTTTAGCCAAAATATCTTTAAAACCTTCTGAAAATCTGTCTTTCTGAATTTTATTCTCTGTGGTAGATCGGTAGCTAGCTCACGTGAAAAGATTAATCTATTCGGTCTCCTAATATCATCTAATTCCACTCTGCACTATTGTGGCATCCCCTCTCCTACTCCTATTACTTTTCCTCTCAAGGTTTCCATGTCTTCGCCTATGAGGGCACGTGACTGAGTGTATGAGATTCAGAGATCTTTGATAATTTAGAAGGCTGTAGCTTGAATGGTATTTATTCATTCCGATGGTATAGAGTTTCACTAGGTGAGCCTCTGAGTTGGTTTTTGTCCTTTTTCAGCTCAATTTTCTTTGTTTAAATTCTGTTACTATTCCTCAGTAACAGAATCTTACATATAAACAATCGATCATTGAAACATCTCTGAACCCTCATTCTCTAGATGATCTGGAATCTTATTCCTTCCTTTTAGATCACCAGAATAGTTTTGGACTTGTGAACATTATTATTCTTGGTCTGACAATAACATCAAATTTCCTATCTGATTTTACAAATTTGATACGGTGACTTCTGGGAAGTTGAGGGGTCTGTTCAGATTGCGAGAATATATACCTTCATAATAATTATTCCAGTAATATATGATGTTTTTCATCAAACTTGAGGGTGCTCCGTATCTACCCTTCTTTGGAATACGGTCGAGTTTAAGACTAAAATATTAATAAACTATCCCCTGCATTCAAATATCCTTAGCCCCCTCCCATCTCAGCGAAATGAGGTTTGCACATTCTCTGGTAACGCTGGAACACTCTCTATTTTTAATAGGTAATACAAGGGTAAGTGTTTGAAAGAGTTGATCTCTCGCATTCTACCACTTTTGAGTCTCGGAACTCAAGGGGTGGTTTATTTTTGCATTATTTTTGTAGGAATATTGGAAACTCAAGGCTTGCTTATTGTAGTGCTTAATTATTCCTATTAATGATACTCTACGGAGCAAAATACATCATCTCATTTTCAATATTTACTTCAACATTAACTCTTTCAAGATTTTGTCTGCACTCACCTGAGATCTCTACTTAGGATTGGGCTTGAAAGGAAGTAATTTCTTTTATTTTTTTCGCCTCCTCTTTGAAAAGGAATCATGTCGTTGCTGGCGATAACCTATAAAAAATTACAAACAGACTTTCAAACATGCTTAAATAAATGTTACATATATATATATATATATATATATATATATATATATATATATATATATATATATATATATATATATATATATATATATATATATATATATATATATATATATGCAATGGAGCTAATAGAACTCCCCCCCACAACTGTGTTAAATAAAGAATCTGTATTGCAGTCAGTATTCTCTTTCAATAAATTAATACGTGTTATATTCTGGAAGACTCATTATAAAACTGAATCTTTGATAAAACCTTGATGCTGCTAGGTTACTAGTTAAATAATTAAAGTTTTTGAACTAAGATAACAATTAAAATAGATAAAATAATGATTCTTTTGTAAAAGCATGCAGTTAAACCAACCAAAGGGAGGCAAGATCCTCTTGTGAAATAAAATGCCTTCAAAGCGCGGGAATTGAAATGCCGCTATTTCGGCACCAGAGATATGCTTGATAGGAACTCATGTTCTGTAATTTCCAATGGCGAGTCGAACGATAAAACAATCACTTTAATTAACATATAATTATTAATAGTGAATTATAAGAGACTATAGATATCACAATGAAAATAAGAAGGGTGCGTAGAGTCCCGGTGCTTTTAAAACTAACATATATTTAAGAAGATTTAATCCTTTTATTGTTGTTATATCATTTGTGTATTTGTAGCTAAATTAAAAGATTAAAATATTAAAAAGAAACAAAGCTGTTTGTGACGATTCTCCTTTAAAAACCGCGTTCCTAACGGAACACACACACACACACACACACACATATATATATATATATATATATATATATATATATATATATATATATATATATATATATATATATATATATATATATATATATATATATATATACATATATTGTGGAATTTTAACGTTATTTTAAGTACCAATTGCTAGCAAAAATAAGAATGTGGAAGAAAATTAAAGATTGTTTCTTATAAATTAGGTTTATTATAAAATATAATAGAAATATTAAATACAAGAATGAATACAATGGTAAGCGTGCTTCGGATAAGGGGTTTAGAATTAAGGTTCTTTTCTATACTAGATTTTATGTTATGAGAACAGCTGATCAACAAGAATCAGTTTTGCGTTTGTATAAATAAATTAGGTTCAACCCTGTAACATTGCAAGGACAACATTACCTTTAACATTGCAAGTACAACATCGCTTGTAAGTTTTCAACATTATATTTACATTGCAAGTACAACATTGTTTAGTAATATTGCAAGAACAACATTGCGTAGTAAGCCTTCAACATTACCTATAACAAGATCAACACTGCTTAGTAAGAAACACCTTTACTTTTTATATATTTGTAAGATCAACCTTACAGAGTAAGCAACAACATTACTCTCAGGTAAGCTCTCAGCATTACCAGTTAAAAGGTAAGAACAACATTACCTTCTTCAGCTTCCGTATGTAAAAATCGTAGCTGGGATAAGCCTCAAACGGGTTGTAAAGAATGATTTCTAAATTAACAATATTATAATTAATTAAATGCCATTTTATGATAAATAAAGTTTCATTAAAAAATTATAATTTAATATAATAAAATAATTTTTAAAAATTTAATAAAAAATTTAAAATAAAAAAAAAATATATAATATATATATATATATATATATATATATATATATATATATATATATATATATATATATATATATATATATATATATATATATATATATATATATATATATTAACATTTATGTTTAAGTAAATTTTCATTTACCAAACTTCTTTTTATAATAAATAAAGATATTTAAAATATGCATGCAGTTTTTGGTTTTCGAAATTTATGTAAAAACAAATCCGACATTTTTAACAAATCCGACATTTCATAATGCAAATTAAGAAGAACGAAAGAGAAGAAAATTTATGAGTGTCAAATTTAATCAAGATGTTATTTAATTTATATTTATATTTTAATATATTTTAGTGGAATGTATATTTTATTATTTAGTTTATTAATAAACAATTTTCTGAATCAAAATTAACTCAAATTAAATGCTTAGTTTCTTAATTTAAAATATTAGCCCTCAATGTGGCACCACAATCTAAATAAAGAGTCTACGCAAACGGGGATATTTCATTTATAAAACACTTTCGTTACGTTCATTGAAGTGTCTACTTGCTGCGGATTTTTCTGGAACTAAAATGGTCAATGAAAATGAAACCTAGGACCACCTATATTTGATTCTTTCCGAGTTATGTTTCAAATACGGGCTTTATTTTTACATAAAATTATTTTTTTTTTCATTTTTTTTTTCATTCGCTTATTCTAGATTTAATTATTTATATTAATTATATTAAGATTTAATAATGATTGGAGTGTAAAAACAGTTCAAAATGCTAGCCAGTGCCAAAGCTGTACCATTCAATCAGGAAAATGTTAAAAATAATCATTAAATGACTATTTTTTTCTTACTAAGATATCTTAATACATTTATTTGTGACTTGAACATCAATAATTGTATTGTATTTACTAAATTTATGAAAATATTCTCAAATTAGAAGACAATTTTGATATTGCCTAGACCTAATTCTCTTACATATGCGCCCCTTAGACATATTAGACAGATGAAATAGTAATTTTTTATTTTAGGAAAATATAGTTCCATGTGTTCCTTCTCATTATCAGTTTAAAAATTTCACTATTTCAGCTGCCATAAATTTCAAAATCACCTTTGAAATTTGGTTGTAAAAGGTCTGTTTAAAAGAGAGTCTAATTACTTGTTAAAAATTACCCCATTATATATATACTATATATATATATATATATATATATATATATATATATATATATATATATATATATATATATATATATATATATATATATATATATATATATATATATATATATATATATATATATATATATATATATACGGAAGTTTTTGCATAGGCTTGAACACAGAAATGGTTTGAGTGAGCACTTTTCATAAATAAAGATCTTGATATTTGGAAGCATTTCCACATAGCAAGTTGATTAATATTTTTTTATTTTAAATATCAATTAGTAAATAAGGACAGTAAGTGGTTACGTGGGCATATCAATGACTTTCTAAATCCTAGCTCATTGTTCTAGACCTGTGACTGGTTATGAATTACTCTTTCTGTGCATATTGATAATTAATAATGTCAATATTGAACTTCATGCATACATATACCCCCAAATTTATTAATACTTTAAACTGGTATTCCAATGTTTACCTATTTTTATTAAAGTTTTTGATAATTATTTAGTTCATGGTAGGAAATGATTTTTTAAAACCATAATGGCTATGAATTGGAATTAAACACATCAATTAAAAAGGTCCTAATAAAGCCTGGTAGACCTCCAAAAAATAAATAAGGTAATTATTTGATCCTGTACAATCTCTCTGTGTTTTCACTATATTGAAAATGATAAAGACAAAATATGCTAAAATGCAAGTAATATAAATACATAATAAAAAGAAAAACCTTTAAAAAAAAAAAAAACATATTTTTACTCTGAATGGTGAAGCAACTTTTCTTCGACTGTCTTTCCTTTATGCAAAAATAATTGAATACCAGTTGCCATATATGTCCTTCGGCTGTTTGTTATTTTCTGAAATGCTCTGGTTGTCAGTATACAAGAATGGAAGTAGGTAATGCAATGATGCCACATATATATATATATATATATATATATATATATATATATATATATATATATATATATATATATATATATATATATATATATATATATATATATATATATATATAATATATATATATATATATATATATATATATATTATATATATAAAAGCATTACATTGATTTTTAAGCTATTATAATTTTTTTATATGCTCTCTTATATGGCTGTAGGCATAATTTTTATAGGTTAGGCCTCTTTGCTGGCCAAAATCATACTTTTTATGATTCAAGTCAAGGTTTGGTTAAGTTGAACTAATTTGTTATATTTAAAAATATTTTAAGATCTAACAAACTAGTTCAACTTTAGTTATCAATCTATTTTCAATTTTTTTTTTAATATAGAAAATGGAAATGTCACAATATTGTCAAATACAGATTTTAAAAAAGAAATAAAGAACAGTTAAAGGACAGTTGATTTCGTATTCGCAGCATTATTTTTATTAAATATTTTTAATGTAAAATTTAAATGACTTTTCTGTAAAGTAAAAGTATGTTTAGAATGTCTGTCAAGTTAGCTAAAGATTTTTTTAAGGACAAACTTCAGGGGACAAATAGGACAGACAACCACAGTGTAAAAATAAATAAATAAATAAGAAATAGTAAAATATAAGTTTAAAAATATGATAAATTTAATGAATACGGTGCTATACCCAAATTGTCATCAGGAAAAGTAGTCGACAGGTCAAAGGGCCTACACTTTTGAAAAAAATATGATGATCACTTTTCTTTTCAATTTCAAGGTGTCAACTTTTTGGACACATGAAAAAAAAATGTCGACTACAATCGATATGTAAGCAATTTTTTCAATTTTATGATTATAATAATTATCAATATATTTAAATTTTTAATATATTATTTTAGTAGATGCATAGCACACGAACATTTATCTATATAGAGCCCCCCGTACTCCCAACCCATGAGTGATGATGATATATATCTTGATTAATCGATATTGATTTATAGTATTGACAGTTTGGACAAGTTATAAAAAAAAGTTGTCGGCCCTTTGACCTTACCAAAAAAAATTGTCAACGTTATTTATTTAATTAATTTAATTATATTTTATTAATTTCATTAAATTTTAATTAAAACTTCATAATGATTAATTTATTAAACTAATTGATTTAATTAAATTTATTAATTTATTTTAATTTAATTAATATTTATAAATTTATTATTTTTAACTTGTTTGCATTTTATATTCCTTAACTATTATTTTTCACTTATTTACATTATATATTTACAATATATTAGTTAAATGTATTATATTTTTAAAATTAAATTTTAATTCTTATTTATTTTTACACTGTGGTTGTCCATCGTATTTGTCCTCTGAAGTTTGTCCTTAAAAAAAATCTTTAGCTAAAATCTTTTGCTAACTTGACAGACATGTTTAGAATGCATCTCTCATATTTTGACTTTATTATTTCCAAAATACTGAAAATACATAGATTGTGCTGGATCAAATTATTACCGTAAAACCAACAATATTGATGATGAATATTTTTGTATTTCCCTACCATTCACAGGTTGAGGTATGGGGAACAAAGCCCTCCATAAATATACATATGTATGCCATGAAGTTTGTCTACTTGGTTTTTGTCTCTCATTAGGACCTCCTTATTGATCTGCATTCAATTTGTGTTCATAGATGTTATAGTTTAAAAAAAACTCAATTCCTACTATGAACTAAGCAATTGCAAACTTTTATTTATTTAGAAAATTTCAGTAAATATTTCTTAAAATGAATGAAATTCCATAGTTTTATGTGCACTTGTGGGTTTCATATAGCCTGTCAATTTGTTGTATATAATGTATCCCAAATTACTGGAAGAATTACAAAAATATTGTGTATGTGACAACATTTTACAGGGAGTAACAGAGAAATATTTGGCATTGAAATGACTGTTATTGATGGCAATTTATCAAGATTTTGTTTATAAAATTTTTAAAATTTTTATCACTGGATTGCATGCATGACAGAGGAACATATTCTGTCAAACATGCAGCATGCATATTATATTAACCAACTTGCACAATGATTTTTTTTTCACACATCACCACCACTTATGGGCAAAGCCATATTCAAGGAGGGAGTGACAATGACCTAAGCATGCAATTGCAAATAGCCATACCCATTGTATGTCAGTAATTCATATTTATCACATCTGTTTAAATTTAAAAACTATCATCCCACCAATTATGCTTTATGATGCCCAGACCATCCCTTTATCTATCTAGTCAATTTTAAATGTTGCAAATTTATTACACTCAACAACTTTTTGCTGTAAACTATTCCAAATTGAATGATATCAGCATTTATGTAATAAATTAGTAAATAGAAATAATTTAATTTAGCTTATGATGTGTTTTTAAGATTATTTGCTGTAATTTCTCATCTTCACATATATATTTATAACAATCTTATAATTATAAGGGATTATAATTTTTAAAAAAATCTGGAACAGGAAAAAATATTTCTAATAAATTAACAAATTGAATGATTTTAAAATTGTTAAG
>SEYY01011223.1:0-19482 GCA_009176605.1 Armadillidium nasatum | reverse complement strand
ATATATTATATATATATATATTATATATATATATATATATATATATATATATATATATATATATATATATATATATATATATATATTATATATATATATATATATATATATATATATATGTAATAATATATATATATATATATATATATATATATATATATATAATATATATATATATATATATATATATATATATATATATATATATATATATATATATATATATATATATATTATAATATATATATATATATATATATATATATATATATATATATATTATATATATATATATATATATATATATATATATATATATATATATATATATATATATATATATATATATATATATATATATATATATATATATATATATATATATATATATATATATATATATATATATATATATATATTATATATATATATATATATTAGTATATATATATTGGGGGAAGACGTAGCGCCGTCCGAATCGATGCAAGTGCACCCCATTCGGCATAACCCACGGAGTGAAAAGATGGGTAGAACATTCCATTTCACTCCGTTGCCCTTTGGTTCGTTCCTTTTAGCGTTTCACTTTCTCAGAGGGTCTATAGTGTACCTTCGCCTCACACTCAAGTGTCTATGCTCATCTACTACCTTTCCACCCCAAATCTTCAAACATTCTCACATTTTACAAGCGCTTACTCTAGCACTTTCTTTATAATACAAAACGGCGAAACTAACAGCTGCCTCGGAGATGTTTCGAGGGGTGTCATCTAAAGAATGCCCCTCAACCTCCACCCCTCAACCTATCATCACTTGGGAGTTGGCTGCCTCCAGTGATGGGGATGGTGCCGCTATGACCCGGCGTCCGTCTTGCCCCGGTGCACGGTCTTTTTTCCCTAATTTCTGTAACATTCACTGTCTTTTTTCTAATTTCTTCTTATAAACTTCCTCTCTTGTTCTAACCAAAACTCAGGTATTTAAGTGTGCTGACAGCAAACCTTATTCTGCTACCTCCTACTGTCTCTATCCTCAATTTTCAGCCAAAGGCGGTTGTTGCGCATATGTGCAGAACTATGTTATTTGCTCTCATGTCTCTAATTTGGAGTCTCCTGAATTCTCTACTTTATGGCTTAAGCTCCCTTGCAATTCTACTACTAAATTTATTTGCTCGGATTATTTATCTTCTAATTCTACTGACTATCCAAAATTCTTCGACTATTTAAATTCCAAAATAGAGCACATTCTTTCTTCTCCTTTCTCCGAGATCATCGTTTTAGGTGATTTCAATGTTCACCGCCGCAAATGGCTATCATCTAGTTCTTCTTGCTGGAAACGTGCGCTCATTCAACCTGTGCTGAAGAAATGGGACCCCTCTCAGCCCTCTAACTATCGTCCAATTTCTTTAACGTCCGTTCTTTCTAAAGTTTTCGAATCTATCCTCAACAGGAAGATTTGGAAACATCTCAATTCTTCCAATCTTATCTCTGATTGTCACTTTGGCCTTCGTAAAGAACATTCTACTGGTGATCTTCTTTCCCTACTTTCTGACTCTTTGTCCTCCGTTCTTCGGGGTTTCGGTGAGTCTTTCGCTGTGGCGCTAGATATATTGAAAGCTTTCGATAGAGTCTGGCACAAAGCTTTGTTTTCTAAACTTCCTTCTTTCGGAATCTATCCTTCTCTCTGGGAACTTCTCTCTAATTTCCTATAGCAACTAATGTAGACAGTCACCGTTCTTCCTATAAATCTATAAATAGTGGTGTTCCTCAAGGATCTGTCCTATCTCTAACTCTTTTTTTCTGATTTTCATTATTGACCTTCTCCCTATTACTTCATCTCCTATACACTCCTATGCCCATGACTCCACCCTTCGTTACTCTTTTCAATTTGAAAGACGTCCCTCCCAACAGCAGTTGACATATTCAAGAAGGATAGCCTTTTAGCAACTGACATTTGATCTTTCTCGTTTTTCAAATTTGGGCAGAGAAAACATGGTCGTTTACAATGCCTCAAAAACTCAATTCCTCCATCTTTCTACTCGACACAATCTTCCACACAACTATGATATCTTCTTCGAAAACACTCAACTCAAACCTTCACCTGTCCTCAATATTCTCGGAGTTTCTTTTTCTCGTGATCTTTCTTTGAAAATCACATTATTTTTCTTTCTAAACAAGCTTCTAAGAGGTTGGGTGTTCTGAGGCGCCTTCGTGGTTTTTTTATGCCACCCCAGTTGCTTGCTCTGTATAATGGCGTTGTTTTCCTCTCTTTGGAGTACGCCTCTCACATCTGGGGTGGTTCCACACATACATCTATTCTCGAAACGATGGAGTCTAAGGGCATTTCGTTTCATCAATTCTCCTGCTCTTACTGACTCTCTCCAGTCTCTTTCTTCCCGTCGAATTATTGCATCACTTTCTCTATACTATCGCTATTACAACAGACATTGCTCTTCTGAATTCTCACGTCGCATACCCCTCCATTGAGAAGGTCTCGTGCTACACGACTTTCTACACAGTCTCATCTTCTCTGTCCAACTCTCCTACACCAAACTTAACCGCTTTGCTCATTCTTACATGTACTCTACTGGTAAAGTTTGGAACACACACCCTTTATCTGTTTTATCAACTTCCTTTGACTTGCACACTTCTAAACGCCGTGTATCGGATCACGTTCGCCTATCAGATCCCGAATATTCCCCATCTCTGGTGGAATCTAGTAGGCCACCGGCCTTTTCCCACCAGAGGAGATATATATATATATATATATATATAATATATATATAATATATATATATATATATATATATATATATATATATATATATATATATATATATATATATATATATATATATATTATATATATTATATATATAATATATATATATATATATATATATATATATATATATATATATATATATATATATATATATATATATATATATATATATATATATATATATAATATATATATATATATATATAATATATATATATATATATATATATATATATATATATATATATATATATATATATATATTATATATATATATATATATATATATATATATATATATATATTATATATATATATATATATATATATATATATATATATATATATATATATATATATATATATATATATATATATATATATATATATATATATATATATATATATATATATATATATATATATATATATATATATATATATATATATATATAATATATATATATATATATATATATATATATATATATATATATATATATATATATATATATATATATATATATATATATATTATATATATATATATATATATATATATATATATATATATATATATATATATATATATATATATATATATATATATATATATATATATATATATATATATATATATATATATATATATATATATATATATATATATATATATATATATATATATATATATATATATATATATATATATATATATAATATATATATATATATATATATATATATATATATATATATATTATATATATATATATATATATATATATATATATATATATATATATATATATGGGAAAATGCTTTTGGGATGACCTAAGGTTTTTAAAAATGTAATTGCAAAGGAAGTTTTAACAAGTCAATCGAAAACCAATCTTTAAAGTGTTGAAACTCTGAACTTCCACTTTTAATTACAACCTAATAACAACTTTATATAGGTTGCCTGTTTCACAATTAGTCCCAAGAATGTGGACAGCAACCACTCTTTTCTATAAACAACGTAAATCTTTGACTGCAGCTTTTTCTATCCTTTTCTATGAGCACTTCATCTTCCCCACTGAAATGAATATCTTAGTTAGAACGTGTCATATTCTTCCCATCTCTTTATTAACCTTGTATTGGAAACAAGCATATTATTTCCTTCCCCAAATTTAATTAAAAAAATTGGTTCTTTACTCCTATATTCATCCCTAATTAAATTAACCGATTTCTCCCTAAGACCCTATTTTTACCTATGAGTAAGTATTTATAATAGTAGTTATTCCTACAGATCAATCGGCAGGTTTTCTGGTAATGGTTCGCACAGAAAATGCCCTTGTAAACCTGACCAGTCCAGGAACATTGGAAACAATCAATGCAACTGAAGGGGACAACATCAATATTGCATGTTTTGCACTTGATTCTTTATTACAATTTATGCTTTCTTTAATTATTCAGGTATGTAAAGTTTCTTTAACATAGTGATAGACATAGTGATAACATAGTGATAGACATCTACTGAGATTCCGGATGGGATTTTTCATATTGTGCAAGTGTGAGAGCAGATAAAATATATGAATGCCAAACGTTATTGGATTATACTCGGAAGCGAATCATATATGTTATTTATTTATGTTAAATCATTATATTTTTGAACTCATTATTTTTATGTACTGTATGTGTGAATTAATATACAGTGTGAGTCGAGAGGAAATCACAAAACACCGGGAGTATATTATACACATATTTTATGTGTTTGACAAAAATAAACTAAAAGTTGCAATTCAATTTTCATTTGTTTTTGAAATACAGCGTTGTAAAGGCTAAAGTTTAAGGGCTTCCTTCATATTTGTTTTCGTCCTTTTTTTAAAAATGAAACTTCTTAGTAAACGTTTTCTGTTTTTACATTAATTATATAGTAAAATCTATGAGGATTCCAAATCTGTAATCAGTTTTTTAAAATTCCAAGCGGTTCCTGAGAAAAAGAGTTTTAAAGTGACCCCTGTCGAATGACCTTCAAAAACGGTATATTACTCTCCTCCAGAAAAAAAACAATTTTTTTTAAAGATCTATTATTTTTTTTCAGTATTCTTATAGAGAATTTTCTGCTCATTCCAAATATGTAATTAGTTTTACATATTTCCTAATAGTTACCGAGATATGACCACTCAAAAAATCTCAAATTTTGACCCCCCCATAAAAAGACCCCAACTGTTGGGGGGGAATATTTTCATTTTTTTTTCAGCAGTTCTATAGTAAAATCGATGCTGATTTCAAATCTGTATTTAGTTTTTTTTAGTTCCAAACAGTTTCTGAGAAAAAGACTTCCAAGTGACACTCGTCAATGACCTTCAAATTGTCGGCAAAGCGCTCTCAAAGGAAAAATTTTTTATTTTTTTTATTTTTAAAATTATTTTTACGTAGTTTTATAGAAAATAACACGCAGATTCCAAATCTGCAATTAGTTTTCCATAATTCGAAATAGTTACTGAGATATAGCCACTCAAAAAATCTCAAAAGGGGGAGGCTCCGATGACGGGTCACTCAGTATTGAGGGTCAAAAATTTTTTTTTTTTTTTCATCAATTCTTTAGTAACTGACATGCTGATTCCAAATATGTAATTAGTTTTTTCTAATTCCATGCAGTTCCTGAGAAAAAGACTTTTCAAGTGACACCTATCGAATGACCTTTGGTTTGGCAATATGAGTCAAGTTCAAATAAAATTTTTTTCAATAAATTTAGAAATTTGCTTTTAATATATTCTTATAGGAAATAATATGCAGATTCCAAATATGTAATTAGTTTTTCCTAACTCCAAATAGTTCCTGAGATATGACCATTCAAACGTTGAATGCATTTTGTAAAGAAAATATTGAGATTTTGTTTTTTCAATTTTCTCAAAATCGCACTTTCAAAACATAAAAATTCGCCAAAATTTAACAAGCCCAACGAACGTTATCACACTTATTTTATTGAATTACAGACAGTTAGAGGAAAATAAACACATCTATCTGATCCCCAGATTATTTGCGGTTAAAAATAAATAATTATTTGAACTTGAAAAATGACTTAAAAATGAAAATTTCAAAATTTGCGATGACTTTGTGCAGCGCTCAAACCATCTAAGCTACCAGCTATTGTTATAATCATGCATTCATTTGATTCCTACATATGTTTCTAAATCTTTAAAAGAAAACTGAAAAGAAAACGTAAACTATTTTATATTTTATTAAGGATTTAATGAAAAAAGTGAAAATGGGTAAATCTGAGATTTCGTCCACTATAAAAAAAAAATGAGCCCAACGCTGGATCTCTTGTATTGAAAAATATATGCAGTAATAGTTACCCTTTAAAGTTGTACTCATCTCATAGCTATAAAAAATGGTTGAAAACAAATATGAAGGAAGCCCTTAAGCTTTTAGTCAAGTAATCTAGAATAAGGCAAACACAAAAAAAAATATCATGTCAATTAACCCATTGTTAGTTTTGAATTATTTTGTGTGATAACCGTATAAAAGTTATAAACAATACCACACATCTATTCAAATCTGAAATATGCGAATATGACGTTGGCTTAGGGTTTTGGAAAGGGGTATGCTACATCTGCTCTTGAGGAGTACCGCCAACCATGTTTGTATTGTAGAATTTCAGATCAAAATGCATTTATCAAAAGTTTCAACACAATATGTGCGACCAGTACACTATTCAGTGAGCAAATCACATCAGAACGTGCCTACAGACAAATGTAAATGAGGTAGAAGGCAAATTTGATTTAGTGAAACAAAGTACTACGACTAGTAATTACCGTTCAACTTGGAATTCCTCAAAGAAAAGTGATCCGTAAATTGCATTGAGAGTTTTTATATCCATACGTGTGTAGAACCTTTATCCACGAGATAATGCTAAACATATGCTATTTTGTTAATGGATAATCGCTAATCGTCATTTGGTTTAAAACATATTTTTTATTGATGAAGCAATATGCATTCGCTACTGCATTGAAATTACCCGTAACTGTCATCGATGATCTAATTAAAATACCCATGGACGGAAATAATATAAACGAATTTTTAGCAACGTTTTCAATTCACGTGTAGTGTGAGATTGTCGATAGTCATTAAATTGGTCTTTCATTATTGAGAATCGCCTAGCAGAAGAATGTTATTTGGAATTTGTGCAAAATGAGTTACAAGGTCTATAAGAAGATGTTCCTTTAAATATAAGAATTGCTATGTTCTATCAGCAATATTGAGCTCATCTACATTTTGCTCAAAATGTCAAAAAATATTGCATTTAAATGGAACATTCCTGAAGGATAGACTGGTCGAGGTAAGCATGTTAGTTGAACGCTAAAGTTTGATACCTTACACCATTGGATTTTTCTTTATTGAGCTTGTTGAAAAGTGCGGTATTCAAATGTATGGTGGACAATCGAGGTGCACTGATTCTCTAAATTTTGAATGCTGCAACTCACATAAAAAAAGCGAGAAAGACTTAGGGAGAGCAGCAAATACTATTCGTAGACTAGACAAAAAATTTATATAGGTGGTACCTTTAATAATTTTTTGTAAAATAAATATTTTTTTTAATAACCTTGTGTTAGCATACTTTAACATACATAAATTTTTGAAACGCTGTAATTCGGAAGCAAATGAAAATCAGGTTACAACCTTTGTGGTTTTTTAGTCATATATTTATGTATGCATAAAAGCATTTATGTCTTTATGAGGACGTACGTATTTGCTATTATTATTATTATTATTATTATTATTATTATTATTATTATTATTATTATTATTATTATCATCATCATTATTATCATTATTATTATTATTATCATGATTTTTATTTTTATTTTTATTACTATTGCTGATGTTGGTGCCTTGATTTTGCTGATTTCGCTTTTGGTGCTGTTGTAGATGTTGATATTACAGTTCAAAGAACATTACTAATGTCATTCAGTCTATGTTCAGAGTTGTTCTCAGATATAGGGAACATAAAGAAACATTGGTTCCTACCAATGTATTTGGCAAAAATTTGCTATTAATATTGTGTTGATTGTTATTTTTTTATTATTGTTAAAATTGCAAAAATGTTTCATAACTAGATTTTGCTAATATTGGTAGTTATTGTCATTGTCTTAAGTTGTTGGTAGAGATGTAAATTGCCCATTTAGTTATGTTTCAGGGCAATTGCCATGAACATTTGTCCAAATAGGACATTTTTGAGGGGATTTATACTTTTTCAACTGTAGGAATAAGATTCAAGAAATTTTAGAATCAATTCTGTAGTCCTGCGTTCACCGTAAATCGTATATAATAAAAGGAATTCGTGAGAACAGAAAACTGTAGCTATTTTCTTGAAGAAAAAAAAAGATAATAAAAATTACAATAGTAATAATAATAATATTAATAATAATAGTAATGACAATAATAATGATAATAATTATAATAATAATAATAATAATAATAATAATAATAATAATAATAATAATAATAATAATAATAATATAATAATAATAATAAGAAGAACAATAACAATAACAATAATAATAATAATAATAATAATAATAATAATAACAATAACAATAACAATAATAATAATAAAAATAATAATAATAATAATAGCATATTATTCCTTTAATTGGGTATTTAAAATGGAGAAGTTGTAGTAGAGTCGTATGTTCGAAATTCGTTTGCGTAAGAAATTTAATTCACAGCAAACCTAGTGTCGGTGTTCCTCAAGTTAGAAAGAAGAAAATGATAGACCAGCTTGCCAGTTAAAAGGTGGCACACCATTTCCTCCCCTAAAACTGACAGGAAAGAATTGGTCTTCCAATTCTGGAACGACCACCAACAGGAGGGCAGAGCAAGATTCCACGAGTAGGTGAAGCTGAAGCGGAAATTTTAGAAAATGATTGATGATGATAACAAAACCAGATTATTATTATATTGTCATTGTTGTTATTGTTGTTATTGTCGTCGCTATTGTTATTGTTGTTATTTTCGCTATTGTTGTCGTTATTATTATTGTTGTTAATGTCATTATTGTCATTTTTGTCGTTATTGTTATTGTTGTTATTGTCATTATTGTTAGTCGTTATTGTTATTGTTTATTTTTATTATTGTTATTGTTATTGTCATTGTTATTGTTATTGTTATCGTCGTCGTCGTCGTCGTCGTCGTCGTCGTCGTCGTTGTTGCTGTTGTTGTTGTTGTTGTTGTTGTTGTTGTTGTTGTTGTTGTTGTTGTTTTTTTTTTTTTTTTGATTTTGTTTTATTGATTTATTAATTATTATTATTTTTATTACTTTTATAATTATTATTATTATTTATAATTTTTATTATTTTTTTTATTATTATTATTATTATTATTATTATTATTATTATTATTATTATTATTATTAATTATTATTATTATTATTATATTATTATATATTATTATATTATTATTATTATTATTATTATTATTATTATTATATTATTATTATTATTATTATTATTATTATTATTATTATTATTATTATTATCATTATAATTATAATTTTCATTATTATTATTATTGGAGTTATTAATTTTTTCAGGCAAAGCTTATAAATGCAACTCAAAACTTTCTTTAGGAAGGTGTTTAAATATAACAAACATCTCCCTTAGAAATGATTGGTTCTTCGAATGCGGAGCCCATCCTCTCACCACGAACACCATCAAGAAGATATCTTTCCGGATCGATGTAGTTGGTAATATTGTTTAATTTTTTGTAATTCCTCAATAAAAGTTAAAAGAAGGAGACTAAGGTAATCTATAGGTAATAATTGTGAGAGATACATGTAAGCTTATGGTAAAATGTGGTTATATTGAAATTAATAAAATATAAAATACAATGAAAAATAATAATAGCATAATTAAAGAAATTGTAAATGTATTGTAAGGTAGAATGGAAAAAGTAAATGTAGAGACATGATATTATAACAGTATATTAATATAATATTATAACCGTACACTAAAAATAAGAACTATATATATATATATATATATATATATATATATATATATATATATATATATATATATATATATATATATATATATATATATATATATATATATATATATATATATATATATATATATATATATATATATATATATATATATATATATATATATATATATATATATATATATATATATATATATATATATATATATATATATATATATATATATATATTTTATTTCACCTCTGGTGGGCAAAGGCCAGAGGCCTATCAATGTGCCACCAGAGTTGGGGGGAAAGTCGGGAACATGGTCAAATCAAAGGCCGACATGACCTGATACACGGCGTTTGAAGGTGCCTAAGTCATAGGAAGTTGGAAAAATAGATGAAGGAAGTTCGTTCCAGACTTTACCAGTAGAGTACATGTAAGATTGAGCATGGCGATTACGTCTGGGGTCAGAGAGTTGGACAGAGAAAGGATGAGACTGTGTAGAAAGACGAGTCGCACGAACCCTTCTTAATGGAGGAGGTATGCGAAGAGAGAGTTCAGAAGAGCAGTGTACATTGTAATAGCGATAGTATAGAGAGAGTGACGCAACATTTCGACGGGTAGAAAGAGATTGGAGAGAATGAGTGAGAGCAGGAGAGTTGATAAGGCGAAAAGCTCTAGACTCCACCTTTTCCAAGAGAGCTGTATGAGTGGAACCACCACAGATGTGTTACGCATACTCCATACAGGGGCGAACAACACCCCTATACAGAGCAAGCAGCTGGGGTGGTGTGAAGAAATACTGATATATATATATATATATATATATATATATATATATATATATATATATATATATATATATATATATATATATATATATATATATATATATATATATAATATATATATATATATATATATATATATATTAGGGTGGCCCTTAATTTTCAACTTTGAATTCTTTTGCTCCCAACCCCAAATCTTTTTCCATTATGTATTAGACTAATTTATAGAAAATGCAATCTCAATTGATCAATCAGCATTAATGTGGCCTCCAACATTATTTGAAAATTCAAACATTCTTTTGTTTTTGTTTTACATGTACTCTCTTTACAAATATTTTTTTTGAAACAAACGAATACAAAATAAAAATATCATTTTATTTTAGACATATTTCAGTCATTTGACTACATTCAGCAAAGATTAGCCAGGATATTGTGATTTACCAATGTTTTTAGGCTTGTTTTATTAGCATCTGCAAGTCTATTTCTGGGTTCAGCAACAATTTGTAAATTTTTTATTCTTAATTTTTAAAAGGTTTTGGTAATCCTGTATTAATATCTCTCGTCTATCAGCTGAATCTTTAACAAATACAATGCTTCTCGATATCTCCAACTCACGTTGAAAATTTTCATCCTTTTGCCAGGTTGAGGGATTGTTTTTTAAGGAAATCTGTGTTGATTGCAAATCTTGAGAAGAATAATTTAGATTCTTCTGTAATGAAGTACGAAAAATCTTTCTCTTTTAAACTATTGAGATCTTCAGCTTTTAAAATGTGTCGTTTTATACGATTCTCATAAATGTTGTCATCTGTTGTTGTTATCATAGTAGATATTTTTTTTTTATGCTTAATATATATATATATATATATATATATATATATATATATATATATATATATATATATATATATATATATATATATATATATACAGTCGTGAACAGAAGTTCGTTCCTATATGGAAATAAATATATATATATAAAATATCATTTATAAAAGCTCTATGAATAAAAAGAGAATAAAAAATTGAGAGGGGCTTATGAACTGTATTGGCTATATATCTCCATTTTATATAAATATATTTAGCTTAATAGGAACGAACATCTGTTCACGACTGTACATCATCATCAAAGAATGCGAATGTAGTGGTTTCTGGCGCTAAATACTTTAAGTGGCTTGCAATTTTTTTTGCGCTAGCACTTCTAATATCTTGATCCAAATCCTAATACTCGATTAATATTATTAAATATTACAATCATGTTATGAAGTTTTAATACCCAGTGGCGCAATAAACCAAACTCTCAAATAGAGTGTAATAAGAAATATACATATTCTTTTGATCGAATCGCTTTTTTTTTTTTGGTCAATGTAAACTGATCTTTGGCTCCCAGCTGCAGGAATGTGGAATGAAATTCCTCGTCGTGGAGAACTGCCGAAAAAGATCAATGCCAATTCTAATATTTCCTGATAATCATCTCTTTGCTTCTTCTGTCGTAACTGCTCTTCTAAAAAATTTTAACATACTTCCATGGACATCCTAGCTAAAAACTTTTGTCCCATTGCGATATTTTTTTCCTGTTTATTCATATATATATATATATATATATATATATATATATATATATATATATATATATATATATATATATATATATATATATATATATATATATATATATATATATATATATATATATATATATATATATATATATATATATATATATATATATATATATATATATATATATATATATATATATATATATATATATATATATATATATATATATATATATATATATATATATATATATATATATATATATATATATATATATATATATATATATATATATATATATATATATATATATATATTTCACTTTAGTTTCCCTAATTCTTTCAAACAAATTTATTTCCGGCCTGGAATTTGATCCCATTAATAAATTAAAATAACTTTCCAACACTAATTCAAAGATATGATTTCGAGATGGTAGGTAGAGCAAATCCCGATCAAACATTCTCTCGATATTTATTCAAGAACCATTTGCACTGCCGGTGTTGCTGGCTGCTGTGTCAAAACAAAGTGCCTCCTATCTTTTGATCTATATTCAAATTTGTCACTTCTTTAGAAACGGCTATGGCTTGCTATTTTCCTGTAGATGCTTAAATTTCAGGGATTCCTAATAACTGTTCTTTGCCATCAAAAGGTACAAGTACTGGCAGTCTATCTTCTTTTTCTGCACCACATAATCCTGGAAGAAGTTTTCTATCCCAATTTTTGAGTTCTATGTAACTTCAACGGAGTAGATGCGTTACGTATTTTATATATAGTTCATTATTTATTAATAAGTATATATATCGTATATATATATATATATATATATATATATATATATATATATATATATATATATATATATATATATATATATATATATATATATATATATATATATATATATATATATATATATATATATATATATATATATATATATATATATATATATATATATATATATATATATATATATATATATATATATATATATATATATATATATATATATATATATATATATATATATATATATATATATATATATATATATATATATATATATATATATATATATATATATATATATATATATATATATATATATATATATATATATATATATATATATATATATATATATATATATATATATATATATATATATATATATATATATATATATATATATATATATATATATATATATATATATATATATATATATATATATATATATATATATATATATATATATATATATATATATATATATATATATATATATATATATATATATATATATATATATATATATATATATATATATATAATATATATATATATATATATATATATATATATATATATATATATATATATATATATATTGGTTAGTCACAAGATTAAACTTATACTTTGGAGACAAAGTTTCCAACATTAATTCCTTATTTCTACAAGAGTTAAATGTATGGATTTATATTTTAATATATTTTTCCTTATTTATCATTATGAGATACAAAATACAAAATGTGATTGTGATTAGTATTGGTTACTTTCTTTAATATTAGGACATAATTACAATCTCTGAAAAGGGTTACCTTTCGTACAAATGGTAGCAGCCTTTATTATTAAATACAAAAATGCTGTAGAATTAAAATCATAGGATTAGAAAAAGGTCTAAAAGGGACAATCACTTCTTTGAAGTCTAAAGAGCAGACAGGAATTAAAAAATTTTGTTAGCAGTCCTTACCTTTTCCTTGAAGTTTACCACACTTTCATTTAAAATTCAAAGGTTGCGTCCCATCGGAACGGAATGATGTCTTTAAAATGAAATGGAAAATTCTCTTTATGTTGTTTTAAAAGTTCATGATCACAAAATTATTTCGTAAATTTTTAATATAAGTATTATCGTAAATATTTTTTAGAAAACATTATACTTTATTACAAAATAATTGTATTCCTTCTATTCCTACTTCCAGTAGGAGTAAAAGTAACAATTTTGATATCTGCTTTCACTGAGCTTAATTCTAAAAATATTTATGATCCTAAAGTGACTCTGAAATCTCAAACTCTGCACTCTGCACTCTTTTGTTTAAACTCTGATTCATTCAGTTATATTTGAATTAACGTTAAATTGGAAGATTTAGAAACATCTTAATTCTTTTAATCCAACCTCAGATGATCAGGTCACTAGCATGACTTTTGTTAGAAATGCTTGATTGGTGATTTCCTTTCCTTCCTCTTGAATTTTTTTTCTCCCAACTTCTCTTGATTTTGACTTTAGCAATGGGCATATGGAAAGTTTTTGATTGATTCCATCATAAACTTTTGATTTTCAAATTTCCTTCTTTTTGTATTTATTCTTCTCTCATCAACTCTTTCCGTAATTTTCTGGCATTTAAGTTGCATTGTTTTTAAAGAAGTTTGAAAAAAATTTGTGAAATTATATTCGACACATTATATTCTTAAATTAACTTCGCTTATTGCAATAAAATTAAAATATTTTTTGTATAGCA
Organism: Armadillidium nasatum; assembly: GCA_009176605.1. Lineage (NCBI taxonomy): Eukaryota > Metazoa > Arthropoda > Malacostraca > Isopoda > Armadillidiidae > Armadillidium > Armadillidium nasatum. Next base: position 4,858 of record SEYY01011223.1, on the reverse strand, counting down.
GATGAAAAGTATTTTAAGGTGCAACATCATTAATGTGAATTATTAAACATTTGTGTCGACTTTAAATCGTCTATTCTCATTTCAGAAAAAATGGCTCCTCGGGTTCTGTCAAGTTCCAATGTGTCTTTAGAAGGGACGGAAATAACAGTGAAGTCACCTTTCCCATTTTTAATTACCTGTTATGTAGAAGGGAGACCTAAACCCAAGATTACGTGGTTAAAGGTATGTTAATATTGGTCATTCATTCTTGATATATGAATGAGAAATGGGAAAGTAGCCCTTCTCTATAAAATTAATCTTCTAACTTCTTACTAGATCTTTTCTAAGTGTGTAGTAAGCCTTTTGCTACAAGATTAGATTTCCGAGGCAAGACAAGAGCTCGGATTTGCTAGGCCGTATATTACAATTATAAAATAATCATTAAACTTTTTAAGGATGGTAAAAATGTTGACGAAATTATTGAAAATAATGACGAGGTTTCCTTGAGCGATGATAACCAAATTCTTGATTTCAAATCTTCAACAAAGAAATACGAAGGAAAATATGAATGCAACGTCGAGAATAGGGTCGGACATATTCAGCCTTTTGCAAATGTCATTATCGAAGGTATTATTATTATTATTATTATTATTATTATTATTATTATTATTATTATTATTATTATTATTATTATTATTATTATTATTATTATTATTATTATTATTATTATTATTATTATTATTATTATTATTATTATTATTATTATTATTATTATTATTATTATTATTATTATTATTATTATTATTATTATTATTATTATTATTATTATTATTATTATTATTATTATTATTATTATTATTATTATTATTATTATTATTATTATTATTATTATTATTATTATTATTATTATTATTATTATTATTATTATTATTATTATTATTATTATTATTATTATTATTATTATTATTATTAAAATTATTATTAATTAGTTGAATAATTTATATCATATTTTCCATCAGGTCTCTCAAATACGAATTTGGTTATTACTATTGTGATCTTTACCATCATTTTCATCATTTTATTCTCCTTCGTGATTATATTATTCAATAAAAACAAGAAGAATAAGAATATGCGTAATGATATGCTTCAATTAGAATTATTCTTTTTTCGGAGAGGAAACGTAGATAAATTGAACAAGGAATGTACGATAGAGGAACAGGCAGAGCTCCTTCCATATGACAACGCTTTTGAAGTAAAAAGAGAAAATATTACTCTAGGTTAGATTTATGATAAATTAACTTACATAATAATAATAATAATAATAATAATAATAATAATAATAATAATAATAATAATAATAATAATAATAATAATAATAATAATAATAATAATAATAATAATAATAATAATAATAATAATAATAATAATAATAATAATAATAATAATAATAATAATAATAATAATAATAATAATAATAATAATAATAATAATAATAAAAATAAAAATAATAATGATAATGATAATGATAATGATAATAATAATAAATAATAAATATTTCTTTTTTAAAAAAATTAATGGAAATGGAAAAGAACTTATTGAACTTCACATATTAAAAAATACGAATAACGTTATTTTATCTTATATTGGGGGATTTTTAACTTTTTTAAGGAAATTAAACCACTAAAGAAAAGTGTAACATCTTTTGGGATTGAACCAATAATAATAATAATAATAATAATAATAATAATAATAATAATGATAATAATAATAATAATAATTAATATAATAAGAGCACTTAGTGAAATTTGAAATTCGAATTTTTTTTATAAAGTCCAAGTTTTCCAATCGTTAGGAAAGCAATTGGGTGCTGGAGCCTTTGGAAGGGTGTTGCTGGCTCAAGTAAAAGATTTGAATGGAAAAGAATCACCAACACGTGCGGCAGTCAAGATGTGTAAATTTGGACATGATAGGGCGCACCTTCTAGCCCTAATAATGGAACTAAAGATCATGATTCATTTGGGTAAACACCTGAATATTGTAAACCTCTTGGGAGCTCACACTTCAAATATTGACAAAGGTTAGTAAATAAAAGCATTTTTCATTTGGGTAATGAATGAATGTGAACCTTATTGAAGCCCGTAATTTAAATGCAGACAAGAGTAAGTCAAACCCCCAAAGTAATAATTCATTTTTGCACATACGTGAAATTTTTGAAGTTTACTAAAATTCAAACTCAAATATAGAAAAATATAATTCAAGATTGCATATTCGTATTCAAGTAGGCAAGCTTTTAAACACTAAATATGAACAGTGAAGCTAAAGTTCCATATTCATGATAAAATTGGACAAACACTTGAACAGTGAGAACCTTATTGGAGCTCACACTTCAAACATGGACAATGATAAACCTTCTGACCTTTGGTGCTATTATTAAAAAAAAATTGATTCAGATAGGTAAATAATAATTTTCATATATTTTCAAGGAGAATTATGGATACTTGTGGAATACTGCAAATATGGAAACCTTCTTGAAGTTCATCCAGAGAGCTAAAGCTCAGTTTATTAACCAAATCGACCCTGTCACAAGTGAAATCGATGTAGGCAGAACATCTCCATTCCCAAATGATCCTATGTCAGCAACGTCGCTTGGATGCAGTTATCGAGTACGTGTTATTTTGGAAGAAATATAATTGCTTTCGTTATTATTATCGCGTTGTTGTATTTATTTTTGATGATGTTGAAATAGTAGTAGTAGTTGAAAGAGCAGTAGTATTTTTTTTGTTTAAAAGTACTAGTAGTTATTTTAATAGACGAATTAGTAGTTTTTCTCTTTTTCGTAATATGAGTGGTAGTTTTTGCTGCTGCAATAAGAGTGATAATTGTTTATTTCATTGTTGTAAAGTTCATAGAAGTTATTTTCGTTGAAAGAGTAGTAGTAACTTATGATGTAATAATAGAAGTTGTTGTAATTTTAATTTTAGTAGTTTAGTTTTAGTTTCTTTAGGTTTAGGGAAAGAGTGTTTTAGTGGTTTCACCAATAACAATGCTTATATTTTTCTAATGTCTTAAATTTGAATTGATGGGGTTTGATTTACTTTTGTGTGTTTATCACAAAGTTCTTATATTTTAATAATTTAAAAAAATTTAAGTTCAAGAAGTTTTTTTGCTGATTACTAGTGAAGGTGCATCATTAGTTTCTAAGACAAGTATTTTTCAAAACGTCTTAATTTTTCGTTTAATTTAATCGAAGTTTATTTTTATTTCCTAATATCTATTTTAGATCTTCTTTAAGCCTTAAATAAGTTTTTATTGTGGACATAGGTTTTGTTTCTTAGTTTAGTTGCATGTTTACCTTTGTGTTTTTAGTTTTATGCTGATAACAGTTGCTGAAATGAAGGATTTGCAGTGACGTTGGCTCTTTTTAGACTTCATTAATGTCAATGCCTTTCTTTCTAATTTCAAATATGTAGAATACCACTTGTCTAACTCTCACCCAAAGCTTTTTTTCCAGTCTGAGACTCAGCAAAAGATTCAATACCTTAACTTTTCTAATATATGTAACTATCTTTTATATTATGTTTTACAGCATTAAAACTGACTCTCTATATTTACAGTAATATTGTTTCTGCTACTGTTCTCCTATTATAGCAGATTTCCAAGCCATGATTTTTTAGTATCTTGATACTTCTCATGAAACTCTTTAATCTCATCTAAATTCTGAAGTCTTATTTAATTTTATTTGGTTGAGGTCCCCTAATGTCGTTCTAGGAAGGAGGCTAGATCATTCAGCACTATTAACGATCTAAAACAACAGGTTAGAGAATCTATGCGTATCTAATTGCATAAAAGAGTTTTTGAACAATTTCTATCTAAGCTTAACAATTAGCCCCTCTCTATGTAAATATGCCACTTTTTTTTCTATCGGTAAATGTGATCAATACCTAATATCTCTTAATGTTAAAGATTTCTCTCCAACAACTCCATTTTATCGTAAGGGGATCTTCTGGCCCTTTGATCGAGCTGATTGAAAAGTCATAGGGTCACTTATACCTTAAGTATAACTGAAAAGACTACTTTGATTCTGAATGTGCTTCAGTTTCTGAGGAAAATTTAGTGATTGTAATCACTGATGGAATGAATACGTTCATTTCTTCTAGATTTAAATCTTTCTGTCTTCAAAATCTGTAGTTTCATCTTATTTACCCTTAGCATCCAGACAAGAGAAAAGTTTTTCGAGTTTGGTAAATTTCTCTTTTTACTATCACTTTCGCTAATTTTCATTCAACTGCAGTGTTATTATTCAACGACCAAAACGGAAATTAACTTAGAGAAAGTGCCTTGAAACTATTTCATTTACTGACAAATCTTTCTGTCCTCTTGCCAAAAACATCTCAAGCAACTTCTGTAAATCTACTTTTCCTCCTCTCTTACTCTCTGATAGTTCTGTTGGTAATATTCTGAGAAAAAAATACTAATCTCCTTTCCCTCTAATTCAACCTTAAACGACTCTTGCAATTCTTCTATTCTTTCTCTCTTCATAGTCCTGTGCTTTTATTTTTAGTTACTTATGGTTAAGTGCATAGGTTTTCTAAGCTCTTTGAATGTTTGAGAAAAAATTGGTACAAATAGTATTCCTTACCACGCTTTGAAGGAGTGGAAATCTGAGCTGGCGCTGGTCCTCGGTCAACAATATTTTCTATACCTCATTACTAGCACATTCCAAGAGTGTTGGAAGCTAGCAACTTCAATCCTATTCCGAAGAAAGAAAGTTGCTCTGATACTTCTAACTATCTGTAATACCTTCCAGTAATACCTTAATACCTTCTTGTAATACCACCAGGTATCGTTGGTGTTTTGTCCAAGATCTTTAAAACCATTC
>SEYY01011222.1:0-10000 GCA_009176605.1 Armadillidium nasatum | reverse complement strand
ATCTTCACATTTTTAAAGCATATTTTAAACATGATAAACATAAATAAACTTGAATTAAAAAAAAAGTGTCCAATTTCACTGAAATTCGCACTTAATTTTGGGACTCTCTCTCTCTCTCTCTCTCTCTCTCTCTCTCTATATATATATATATATATATATATATATATATATATATATATATATATATATATATATATATATATATATATATATATATATATATATATATATATATATATATATATATATATATATATGAGAGCAAGGGATGATGAGAAACACGTTATATGTGCCATACTTTTGTTTTTGTGATGAGGTTAACATGATGAAATGGTCACACTTGGATGTAAATACTTGATTTAATTTCTTTTATATAATTTATTCTTCTGAGAGTGGACGAGTATAAGTCCTGGATGGTGTATAATGGTATGCTACCATTCCTCATGCAAAAAAACATATATATATATATATATATATATATATATATATATATATATATATATATATATATATAAATATATATATATATATATATATATATATATATATAATATATATATATATATATATGCCTTCAATAATATAAACTTATTTTATTCAACTCTTGAAACACATGCATATAAATTGGAGGAAAACCAAAATATTTTCCACTCTCAAAATGAAAAGATACTGTTATGGAAGAAATATTAGGCTCATGATATCAAGGTCTGACGATTGTGGGGGTTAGAAAGACGTGAAACCTAATCTTCAGGCTAATAAAACCACGAATGGACAACATGAAGTGTATTAATTGGGCCCAAATCATCTTGATAAATGGCGCTAACCTCAGGAAACAATGTCTGCACCATATACTGAAACTTATCGCCTAAAATGCATTTATAATCTATGGTGTCGTCTATGATGTTAATGGTGTCTGCATAAATTCATTATATAAATCTGACCGAACCATTACAAACCCTCTTCCATGCTTCACTCGTGACATAAGACGGTCCTGATCATAGGCCTGGGATGTTGTTCTCCACACGGAAACTCGTTTTAGATTAGGAACAATTTGAAGGTTAATTAATCTAGCCAAAAAAATTGTTTACCATTGATTTTTAGTTCAATTCTAATGAGTGTTATCCTTCTCTTTCCTCTCTCTGGTAATTATATCGTTTATTACATGTTTGGTGATGGCAGCATATCCTTGAATATATTCAGCCTATGGAGTTCCCTCCTCGCTTTTTTTGTGCTAACTGTGTTTGTAAGACTGGTATTCAGCTCAAAATAAAATTTTATTCCTGTAGTTTTCTTATATTTGATCATAATCCTCAGCAATGTTCGTATGTTTTTTTTTTTTTTTATATCACCTCTGGTGGGCAAAAGCCAGAGGCCTACTACAATTCCACCAGAGTTAGGGGGAAAAACAGAAGAATGGTCAAATTAAAGGCCGACGTGACCTGATACACGACGTTTGAAGGTGTGTAAGTCATAGGAAGTTGGAAAAATAGAAGAAGGGAGTGTGTTCCAGACTTTACCGGTAGAGTACATGTAGGACAGAGCATAGCGGTTGAGTTTGGGGTCAGAGAGTTGGACAGAGAAAGGATGAGACTGTGTAGAAAGTCGAGTCGCACGAGCCCTTCTCAGTGGAGGAGGTATGTGACGAGAGAGTTCAGAAGAGCAGTGTCCATTGTAATAGCGATAGTATAGAGAGAGTGACCCAACATTTCGACGGGCAGAAAGAGATTGAAGAGAGTTAGTAAGAGCAGGAGAGTTGATGAGACGAAATGCTCTAGACTCCACCTTCTCTGGGAGAGCTATATGTGTGGAACCACCCCAGATGGGCGAAGCATACTCCATACAGGGGCGAATAACACCCCTATACAGAGCAAGCAACTGGGGTGGAGTGAAGAAATACTGAAGGCTCCTCAGAACACCTAACCCCTTAGAAGCTTGTTTAGAAAGAGAGGTAATGTGATCTTTACAAGAAAGATCACGAGAAAAGGAAACACCGAGAATATTAAGAACAGATGAAGGTCTGAGTTGAGTGTTTTCGAAGAAGATATCATAGTTGTATGGAAGATTGTGTCGAGTAGTGAGATGGAGGAATTGAGTTTTGGTGGCATTGAAAACAACCATGTTCTCTCTGCCCCAATTAGAAATACGAGATAGATCAGAGGTCAGCTGCTCCAAGGCAACCCTCCTTGCATCTAGTAACTGTTGTTGAGAGGGGCGCCTTTCAAATTGAAAAGAATAATGAAGGGTGGAGTCATCAGCATAGGAGTGGATAGGAGATGAAGTAACAAAGAGAACGTCATCAATGAAAAGTAGAAAAAGTGTTGGGGATAGGACAGATCCTTGAGGAACACCACTATTAATAGATTTAAAGGAAGAACGGTGGCCGTCTACAACTGCTGTTATAGAACGACCGGAAAGGAAATCAGAGAGAAGGTCACAGAGAGAAGGATAGATTCCGAAAGAGGGAAGTTTGGAAATCAAAGCTTTGTGCCAGACTCTATCGAAAGCTTTCGATATGTCTAGCGCAACAGCAAAAGATTCACCTAAATGCCGAAGAGAGGAGGACCAAGAGTCAGAGAGAAGGGAAAGGAGATCACCAGTAGAGCGTTTCTTACGAAAGCCATACTGGCGATCTGAGATAAGATTAGAAGAATTGAGATGTTTCCAAATCTTCCTGTTAAGGATAGATTCGAAAACTTTAGAAAGAACGGAGGTTAAGGAAATGGGACGATAGTTAGAGGGTTGAGAGGGGTCTCCCTTCTTCGGCACAGGCTGAATGAGCGCACGTTTCCAGCAAGTAGTCAAGGTTGAATTAGAAAGACATAGACGAAAAAGTTTACCAAGGCAGGGTGCAAGCTCGGAAACACAAGTTTTGAGAACCAGAGGAGGGATACCGTCAGGACCATATTCCTTCTTAGTGTTAAGCTCAGAGAGAGCAGAAGTTACGTCTTTAGAAGAAATTATAATTTTAGGCATAAATGAATTGGAGGGGTTGAAGGAGAAGGAACAGCTCCGGAATCGTATAAGGTTGAGTTGGAAGCAAAAGTTTGAGCAAAGAGTTCAGCTTTAGAGGAAGGCAAAACGGCAGTTGTACCGTCAGAAGATACTAGAGGAGGGAAAGAGGAAGAAGCAAAGTTAGAGTTGACATTTTTTGCAAAATGCCAGAAAGGGCGTGAGGAAGTAGAACCAGAAAGATTGTTGCATTTTATGCGGAGAAAGGAGTTTTTAGTATTACGGAGAATAGATTTTGCACGATTCCGGGATGAAATATAAGTTGCATGAGTTTCAGGAGTTTGAAGACGACGGTAATTCCCTGAAGGCAGCATCCCTGTGGCGGATAGCACGAGAACAAGCAGAGTTAAATCAAGGTTTGTTAGGTTTAGTAGAAGGGAAAGAATATAGAATGTACGCCTCCATGCCTCCATGCCTCCATGTGTCTGTTACCCAGTTTCGAAGTACGTCCACGTAAGTGTATATCGGAAGATGTTTTTCCTGAAGCACGACATGCACTCATAACCTTGGATAGTTCTGACACTTTGTTCACAGAAACACCTGTTAGGTGGGCATCAAAAAATATGTCCTTCTGTAAAGATGGACGTACCACACTTGAACCAGCATTGAATACTGAGCACAAAGCAACTGACGCTTCTATCGACGTTGTAAGTTACCTGTCACTCGTAACGGCCTCTGTCAGATTTATGCTTCTTCCATATTTTAGTCCAAATTATATATATATATATATATATATATATATATATATATATATATATATATATATATATATATATATATATATATATATATATATATATATATATATATATATATCTTAATAATAATAAAAAAATAATGATCGTTTCCGAATTTACGCAATAAAAATCTTTCAATTAAATATATAAAATAAGTTTATATTATTTATTTTTCTTCTTATTAATCTGGCAAATGAGCTTTGCAAACAAGAGAGATTGAATAAAGGCAAATATTTCGCGAATAATTATTTGCCTTTCTTTCGAAATTTGAAATGTTAAAATTAAATTCTGTGAAGCGGTTTAACTGTTTCGTACATTGTTGCCATAAATGTACTCCTGTGAATGTTAATTTGCAATACACACTCACATACACATTCAGGTATATACACACAATTGCCCAGGAACACGCGCAGGACTACGCTTTCATACCTTTATATATATATATATATATATATATATATATATATATATATATATATATATATATATATATATATATATATATATATAAGAGAGAGAGAGAGAGAGAGAGAGAGAGAGAGAGAGAGAGAGAGAGAGGAAGTCGCTAGCTTCCCAGCCAGGGGCAGCTTAAAATTTTGACAGAACTTACAGGGAAAGAAGCAGAAATATTAAACTATAAACACCTATATGGAAATGGAAATAATCAATATTTAATTAATTTTTTTAATATAATATAATATGAAATACAATATGAAATGATAATAAATTTACAATGTGGGTCAGTTGCAATTAATTGATATTATTAAAAGAGTAATTTTTTTTAATCAACTACTGTTTGAATAAAGTAATCATAATTTGTCAAACACAAATTTTCTGTGTACACTCATCATAGCCAGTTCGTTTAACTTGTCCTCTCCCATAGTGCTTCGTAAGCCAAAGTCTTGATCCTTTACAGAGTACTGAAAGAACACTCTACTGTACTGGTGGTGAATGGCTGGGTGATTAGTATCAGCAAAGCATTTTTTGTCAGCGGAAAGAAAGATTCAGTCTCCTTTAACACTTGGGAGACGACAAGATCTTTTAGTTCTTCACTACTCAGTTTCTTTTCCTTCCAAATTTTGTACCAAAGTTTCAGCTCTGCTTCTAGTCCATCTAAATGGTAAAAGCTGTAAAATGAAGATGCCTTTTAATTTAAATTCATCGATTGTTAAGAAGGCGTACGGTCCTGACGGTATCCCTCCTGTGGTTCTCAAAACTTGTGCTTCCGAGCTTGCACCCTGCCTTGGTAAACTTTTTCGTCTATGTCTTTCTACTTCAACCTTCCCTTCTTGCTGGAAACGTGTGCCCTGAAAGAAGGGGGACCCCTCTCAACCCTCTAACCACCGTCCCATTTCTTTAACCTCCGTTATTTCTAAAGTTTTCGAATCTATCCTTAACAGGAAGATTTGGAAACATCTCAATTCTTCCAATCTTATCTCTGATCGCCAGCATTGCTTTAGTAAGAAACGCTCCACTGGTGATCTCCTTTCTCTTCTCTTTGACTCTTGGTTCTCCGCTCTTCGGCATTTCGGTGAATCTTTTGCTGTGGCGCTGGACATATCGAAAGCTTTCGATAGAGTCTGGCACAAAGCTTTGATTTCCAAACTTCCCTCTTTCGGAATCTATCCTTTTCTCTATGACCTTCTATCTGATTTCCTTTCCGGTCGTTCTATAGCAGCTGTTGTAGACGGCCACCTTTCTTCCTTTAAATCTATTAATTATGGTGTTCCTCAAGGATCTGTCCTATCCCAACACTTTTTCTGTTTTTCATTAATTTATTAATTAATTTTTTAATTTTTTGACTCCACCCTTCATTACTCTTTTCATTTTGAAAGGCGTCCCTCCCAACGACAATTAATAAACTCAAAGAAGGTAGCCTTGGAGCAGCTGACCTTTGATCTTTCTCGCATTTCAAATTGGGGCAGAGAGAACATGGTTGTTTTCAATGCCACCAAAACTCAATTCCTCCATCTCACTACTCGACACAATCTTCCACACAACTATGATATCTTCTTCGAAAACACACACCTCAAACCTTCATCTCTCCTTAATATTCTTTGTGTTTCTTTTTCTTGTGATCTTTCTTGGAAAGATCACATTACCTCTCTTTCTAAACAAGCTTCTAAGAGGTTAGATATTCTGAGGCTCCTTCAGAATTTCTTCACTCCACCCCAGTTGCTTTCTCTGTATAGGGATGTTGTTCACCCCCTGTATGGAGTATGCGTCACACATCTGGGGTGGTTCCACTCATACAGCTCTTCTTGAAAAGGTGGAGTCTAGGGCTTTTCGTCTTATCAACTCTCCTGCTCTCACTAATTCTCTCCAATCTCTTTCTGGCCGTCGAATTGTTGCGTCACTCTCTATACTATCGCTATTACAATGGACACTGCTCTTCTGAACTCTCTCGTCGCATACCTCCTCCATTTCTCTGTCCAACTCTCTCTCTCTCTCTCTCTCTCTCTCTCTATATATATATATATATATATATATATATATATATATATATATATATATATATATATATATATATATATATATATATATATATATATATATATATATATATATATATATATATATATATATATATATATATATATATATATATATATATATATATATATATATATATATATATATATATATATATATATATATATATATATATATATATATATATATATATATATATATATATATATATATATATATATATATATATATATATATATATATATATATATATATATATATTATTTTTTTATTGTTATTATTTTTTATTTTTTTATCACCGGCCATGTAGGTTATTTATTTGTTAACATTTTTGTAAATTTATTTAATTAAATATAATATCACTTATAATAAAACATTTACTCATTATATTTTAAACGTATAACTTTAAAAAATAATAAAAATAATTAATAAAAATTTAAATTGAATTAACTTTTCAAAAACTAAAATAGTTACTCATCAAAACTATAGAAAATGATTTTTATAAAAGAAAACATTTAAATTTGGGGTAACTATTATAATTTTTTGGGATTTTTTTTTGTTTGATAAAATATAAAAAACAGTAGACCTTATTCTTATAAGAATATTTATAGAAGCTTTTATTTGTCATAAATTTTGAACCTGTTTAATAATTATTTTATGTTTTTCATAAACACATTGTCTAAGAGTAAGGTATATATATATATATATATATATATATATATATATATATATATATATATATATATATATATATATATATATATATATATATATATATATATATATATATATATATATATATATATATATATATATATATATATATATATATATATATATATATATATATATATATATATATATATATATATATATATATATATATATATATATATATATATATATATATATATATATATATATATATATATATATATATATATATATATATATATATATATATATATATATATATATATATATATATATATATATATATATATATATATATATATATATATATATATATATATATATATATATATATATATATATATATATATATATATATATATATATATATATATATATATATTATTATTATCTATTGCGCTGAAACTCAAGAAAGAGCTTAATTGCAGTATTGTGACTGGTCTGCTAAGAATAAACCTATTTATAGTAAAGATTTAACCTATAATTATTAAAAAATAATTCAATAAAATGACTCACCATTTAAAATGTTCTTCAAATAGTTCAAATCATGGGAATTTGAGGGATTTTCTGTTTCCAAGATATAAAACTTGTATATATGTTATTAGTGAAAGCTATTAAGATAAATTTTGATGTTAATAGTGGTCTAGACCAGGGGTCGGCAACCTTTTGAGTCGGAAGAGTCAAAAATTACAATTTACAAAATTTAAAAGTTTTTAAAGAGCCACAAAATTTTTTCTTGCCAACAATAAATAGTACTCGCATAAATAAAGTTTTTTGATAAAAAAAAACTAATCTATTTATTCATAAGAAAAAATATCTATTTATTCATATATAAGTAGTGTTTTTCACAACAAATTAGATAATATATACTGTATATATATATATATATATATATATATATATATATATATATATATATATATATATATATATATATATATATATATATATATATATATATATATATTATATATATATTATTATTTAATTACTTATTATTTAAGTAAAAAATTAAAACAATTAAACATTTACTTACAACACTAACTTGTACTTCAATAACAAACAATTGAGCAAACAAATTCAATGGGAGCGATGGCTTTGCATGGTTATTCAAGTAGAAAATTTAAACTTAACTACAATGTAACTTGTACTTAAAATAAAAATAAAATAACATACATTTGAGCAAACAAATTCAATGGGAGCGTTGGCTTTGCATGGTTTTAGAAAGTTTGGATAAATTTGGCTCATAACTTGTTGTTTTAAGTTTCAAACACGACTCTAAATTTTCATTTGTTAGTTGGCTTCTTACTTTACTTTTAATTATATTCATGCAAGAGAACGCTTGCTCGAACGAATATGTCGATCCGAAGATAGTCAGCACTCCAAATGCCAACTTCTTCATCTCACTGTAGCAATCTGGAAGACTATTCCATGCGTCGAATATAAGTGCCTCAACTCGCGGCATTTCTTTTAAAGCTGTCCACTTTTGTTGCTGTTACGTACATACATTTCTGGACCTCCAACTCTTCCAACTCTGCTTTTCAACTCTGTAAATTTTCCACTCCACAAAGCTTTACTTTTTAAATAGATCAATTGCATTTATAGAGATCCAGTATCAATTCCAAATGGCTCAATGTGGATTTCGTTACTATTTGTGTTGAGAGGATTCACTATGAATGCTAGAGTGGTTTTGTTGGTTTTGAATTGCTCAAATCTGTCAGCAAATTCATCTTTCATTTTTTTATAACTGTGCTGAAGTAATTCGTGTCAACAGTTGCACTGGTTTTATCGCGATATTGCTTTAGAAATTGAAAATGAAGCAATTTACCGCTCTGAATATCTTCTGCAAAAAGAATTAATTTTTCTTCAAAACAAACCAATTCTTCTATCAAAACATAGGCTGGGTTTCCCTTTCCTTGCAGTTTTAGATTCAGCTCATTTAATTTTGCTGTGATATCCACCATAAAGTAAAATTTTTGCAACCATTTGTCGTTCTTTAATTCAGGGTGATTAATGCTTTTTTCATTTAGGAATGTATTTATTTCATTCAAGCACAAAGCAAAACGTTTCAACACCTTACCTTTGGAAAGCCATCGCACTTTATTGTGAAGAAGGAGTTCGGGATACTGAGTAATCTCCATTTCGTTTAAGAATTCTTTAAACTAACGATGGTAGAGTATTTTGACAAGATGCTGTTAACAATCTTGATTACCAAATTCATGACCTCAACTATTTCGGCCGTAAATGTTTGGGCACAAAGCTCTTCTTGGTGTATTATGCAGTGAAACGTAAGAATTTCGTGGTTTATTTTGCACTGAAGAATCGTTGTTGCCTCTTTATTTTTTCCTGTTATACTTCTGGCTCCATCAGTTGCTACTGAAACGATTTTATTTAAATCGATCTTATTGTCTTCAAGGTATTTTTGCACGGCATTCGCTATATCTTCCCCTCTAGTTTGTCCCGAGAGCGGTAGCAATCCTAGAAATTCTTCTTTTGGACCTTGGGAATACATATACCTGACAAAAAGGGCAACTTGTGCCGTGTCTTACGGTGAAGTTGTAATAAAGAAATTTTAAAATTATTATTTAGGTATCCAAAACAGCAGATGACAAGTTTTGCAGTTATTTACTATGTCAACGTATACCTAATTAAATACATACGAGAAGCTGGGCATAATGAAATATAATTTATCAAAAAACATTTTACAACGATATTTCCCAATTAAAAATACTTACCTAAATAAAATAAATAATTCTCTAATAATTTAATTATTAAAATTAAATAATTTAGACACGAAACACTGTTTGTCTCACTCTCTCACGTACTGATTGACTAAAAGTACATAGTTTCGTCGCATCTGTGGTCGCCTCCCGTGTGCAGTGATCGCCGACTGGCACGAACGAACTTGTCAGAACGTGTTTATCACGGCGCAGTCTGCACATTTTAGTTTTTTTTTTTTTAATTTTGGCAAATATTAGATACTTAGTTTACATATTTGCGTATGGAACTAAAGAGCCGCAGCTTAATATCCAAAGAGCCGCATGTGG
>SEYY01011219.1:127500-137500 GCA_009176605.1 Armadillidium nasatum | reverse complement strand
CGATAGGGACTGGTACAAATCTTTGATTTCTAAACTTCCCTCTTTCAGAATTTATCCTTCTCTTTGATTTTCTTTCTGATCGATCTATAGCTGCTGTTGTAGACGGCCACCGTTCATACTTTAAATCTGCTAATAGTGGTGTTCCTCTTTATTCTGTCCAATCCCCAAAACTTTTTAAACTTTTCATTAATAAGCTTCTCTCTATTACTTCATCATCTATCCGATCCTATGCTGATGATCTCACCAATCATTACTCTTTTCAGTTTGAAAGGCGCCCCTCCCAGCAACAGTTATTTGACACTAGAAAGGTTGACTTGGAATATCTGAGGAAGAGGAAGAGAAAACATTGTTTTTTTTCAATGCCTCAAAAACTCAATTCCTCCATATCTCTACTCGAGACTATCTTCTACAAAACTATAACATCTTCGAAAACACGCAACTCAAGCCTTCATCTGTCCTTAATAATCTCTAGTGGTCTTTCTTGGAAGGATCACATTACTTCTCTTTCTAAACAAGCTTCTAATAGGTTGAGTATTCTGTTGCGCATTCGTGATTTTTTTACGTCAATCCAGTTGCTTTATCTTTATAGGGGTGTTGTTCTCCCCTGTATGGAAAACGCCTCATACATCCGGAGTAGTTCCACTCACACAGCTCTCCTTGACAAGGTTGAGTCTGGCTTTTCGTCTTAAGAACTCTTCCTTTCTCACTAATTCTCTCCAGTCTCTTTCTGCCCGTAGAACTGCTGCGTAACTCGCTATACTATCGCTATTACAATGGACACTGCTCTTCTGAACTATCCCGTTGCTTTTCTCCTCCATTGAGAACACGTTGGTGTAACACGATATTCTACACAGTCTTATCCTTTCTCTGTTCAACTCTCTGATCCTAGACTTAACCGCTATGCCTAATCTTATGTACACAACAACTGGTAAAGTCTGGAACACACTCTCTTTTTCTATTTTAACGATTAGGTTCTGATATGGACCCAACTCTGGTGGAAATTAGTAGTTTTCTGGTCTTTACCCACCAGAGGAGATATATATATATATATATATATATATATATATATATATATATATATATATATATATATATATATATATATATATATATATATATATATATATATATATATATATATATATATATATATATATATATATATATATATTATTAGAGAGAGAGAGAGAGAGAGAGAGAGAGAGAGAGAGAGAGAGAGAGAGAGAGAGAGAGAGAGCCAAGATAGAGAAAAGTTAAGAGAGGTGATAACAAGTTTTGCTGAAAAGCTAAAAGAGGTGGATTGATCGTGAATGTTGAAAAGACAGAACTGTTAATAATTAGAAGGAGGAAGAGGAAGAGGAAGAGGAGCTTGTGCTGAAGGTGCATGGCGAGGAGGTGATTGTGGTAGGGAGATGTGAGTATTTGGGGAGGGAAAGTATTCACAAGGGAATGAAGTAACATGCTGGAAATCACCAACTGGAATGGAGAAATACGGAAGAATGGTGTGAGCGCTGTACCCAGTCTTGGCAGACAAAAGAATGGATATAGGAGTAAAGAAAGTAATTTTTGAAAGTACTCTAACCTCAATTTTGTAATATGGAACGGAGACTTGGAGTGCGACAACAAGAAGAAGAAAGCAGAATTCAAGCAACAGAGATGAAGTGTTGCGTTTGATGGTGGAAAGAACCAGGAAGGAGAGGATAAGAAGCGAAATTAGATAAAGTATAGGGGTTGAACCAATTAATCAAAAGATAGATGTAGCAAGACTGAGATGGTTGGGACACGTGTGGAGGATGCAGAGGGGGAGAGAGACTAGAGGAGGTGAGAGTGCAGGCCAAGATTAAGAAGACCGAGAGGGAGACAAATGAGAGATGAATGAGTCAGTTCGGGATTCACTGAGCGCATCAGCTGCCTATGATGGAACAGTTGGTGGCAGTTGGAATTATTTACGACAGATCTAGTAGAGACGAGTGCTGGCCCCACTGACAGGCTTTAGAGCCTTACTTGGGTGATATATATATATATATATATATATATATATATATATATATAATATATATATATTTAAAAAAAAAAAATTATCGGTTGGTATCGTATCGGTATCGGTATCGTAAAGGTATTATTAAAAATATATATATATATATATATATATATATATATATATATATATATATATATATATATATATATATATATATATATATATATATATATTATATATATATATGTATATATTATAATCTAAAATTCTGTAAGAGATGCTTTAAAATCTTAAAATTTCCAAAAGTATTCCATTTATATTTTCTTTTTCCTTTTTTTTTTTATTCTCAGTTATTTTTTATATTAAAATTTTCTTCCTTTCTATTTCCTTCATTATTTTTCTCATTTTAAAAATTTTAAGTGAGTTATAATTTTTATTTACTCTGCTTGAGCTTAGCTTTCCGCTACCTTCAAAAGTTTAGACACAATGTATTTCATTATATAGTAATAGCGAAGATATACAATGATTTTGCATTTATGAATAGCAGTTTAAAATCATCCAGATCAATAAGTTCAACTGAAACAGTCTATTAATTTAAAGCATCGATCAGGATATATATATATATATATATATATATATATATATATATATATATATATATATATATATATATATATATATATATATATATATATATATATATATATATATATATATATATATTATTATATATATATATATATACTATATATATATATATATATATATATATATATATATTATATATTTATAAGATATATATATATATATATTATATATTAGGGATGGAGTGAAGTATCGGTATCGGTATCGGTATCGGCAGTATCGTCATATTTCCCGATCCCGTATATATCGGTATCGGTATCGGCAAATTTTTTGGATAAGAGTTCGGTATCGGTATCGGTATCGGTATCGTATCGGTATTTTAGGTATCGGTATCGTATCGGTATCGGTAAAATTTTGGTATCGCTCATATATATATATATATATATATATATATATATATATATATATATATATATATATATATATATATATATATATATATATATATATATATATATATATATATATATATATATATATATATATATTATATATATATATATATATATATATATATATATATATATATATATATATATATATATATATATATATATATATATATATATATATATATATATATATATATATATATATATATATATATATATATATATATATATATAATATATATATATATATATATATATATATATATATATATATATATATATATATATATATAATATATATATATATATATATTATATATATATATATATATAGTGCTGTCCTTTTTCATTCTCTTTCGATCAAAGCAAACTCTTGCTTTTCATTTTAAAAGAATTGCTTTTTGAAGAATTAACCTCTTAGGAACAAACATTAAATAAGAGTAATATTGGAAATCGAAAAGTTCAATCTATTTTTTTTTTTTTTTTTTTTTTTTTTTTTGCCATTTTATTAGATCTTCCATTGAATACTTTATTAAATCGTGATATCGAATAAATATTCAGATACAGTATATATATATATATATATAATATACAAGAAAAGTATAGCAAAAAATGAATGAAGTATACTCATGAATTATGAATTAAAGATCTTTATTAATAACATATTTATAAGAGAACTCGACGTTTCAACTACTAGCTGCAGTCATTATCAAGAGTGGCTGAAATCAAGATAAAAAATTAAGTACTAACAGCACACTTTGCAATAAACACAAATAGAAATTAAATAAAATGCAATAAACAATACAAAACAAAATACAAATAAAAACATATATGAATACTACATTATCCCTCTTAAGATAACAAATAAAAACGTAGACTAAATAATTATATGCACTTTAAATCCCCCCATTTTCATGTTAAATCTAAAATGAATTCGAAATAATACTAATTTAATAATTGTACAGTATTCACTTAAACACATCTAAGAGTAAATAAACGTGTGCACACTCTATCAGCTAAATCCTAAACATACTAATTTAGTTGGTAGGGAAAAATATCAAACTAAAACCCTCTATTACTGGAAACCCATATATACATAAAGTAGTACAAATCTTAGTGACAAAATGAAAACAGCTTTCTATCATTAAAAAAACAAACATTCTGATTCAATTACTGAAACACATCAACAGTACATCCACACATGCGTGATTCTCACATTCATACACTTACATACATATGTAAGTGTATGAATGTAAGTGTATGAATGTATGTATGTATGATGTATGAATGTAAGTGTATGTATGTAAGTGTATGAATGTGAGAATCACGCATGTGTGGATGTACTGTTGATGTGTTTCAGTAATTGAATCAGAATGTTTGTTTTTTTAATGATAGAAAGCTGTTTTCATTTTGTCACTAAGATTTGTACTACTTTATGTATATATGGGTTTCCAGTAATAGAGGGTTTTAGTTTGATTTTTTCCCTACAACTAAATTAGTATGTTTAGGATTTAGCTGATAGAGTGTGCACAAGTTTATTTACTCTTAGATGTGTTTAAGTGAATACTGTACAATTATTAAATTAGTATTATTTCGAATTCATTTAGATTTAACATGAAAATGGGGATTTAAAGTGCATATAATTATTTAGTCTACGTTTTTTATTTGTTATCTTAAGAGGGATAATGTAGTATTCATATATGTTTTTATTTGTATTTTGTTTTGTTATTGTTTATTGCATTTTATTTAATTTCTATTTGTGTTTATTGCAAGTGTGCTGTTAGTACTTAATTTTTATCTTGATTTCAGCCACTCTTGATAATACTGCAGCTAGTAGTTGAAACGTCGAGTTCTCTTATAAATATGTTAATAATAAAGATCTTAATTCATAATTCATGAGTATACTTCATTCATTTTTTGCTATACTTTTTCTTGATTAAAATTAAGCTCAAAAGGAGCAGTGCTGTTTATCTAATATATATATATATATATATATATATATAATATATATATATATATATATATATATATATATTATATATATATATATATATATATATATATTATATGTGGTGGTGTGTGTGTGTGTGTGTGTGTGTGTGTGTAAGGGTTGTTCAAATGCTGGGAAGCAAGATGATGTCGTTGGAATGTGCTAGTGTGTTCTATGCAAGTCTCAAAGCAGGTTGAGTGCTTATGGTCTTGTCATTTATTGGTCCTAACAGGCCTATGCAAAAATTAGTAATCAGTTTTTGACTGCAGAGGCTTGGTTATCTTCGTATGAAGGGTGCGTATGAAAATGAGTGTCTGTCACTGTGTTTATTAGTCAGAGGGCATAGGGAATTTAACAAAAGGACATCCTGGTCAAACACACTTGTTCAACAACATTTATTCAATTGTCGACTTTGACACTTATGAGGGAGAACGTATTTTACCAACCTATAAGTTAAGTAATCATTGTCCATAAATAATGGAACTATTAACACTATTTATTCTCCATCAACTTCTTAGATAAAGCAAAATTTGTACGCAATGGGTTCCCAACATCCACATAAAGAGCAGAAGATACAGGTGATGACTTGCTTGTATCATCTGCTTCATGACCACCGTGACCACGCAGATAGGGAAGCATTTCTTTCCAAGACTGTGCCACCACGAAAAGAATAAGTGTAAAGTGGCTGCACCCCGACTCTCCACAACAAAAAGGCTCGTTCTTCCAAGAGAGCAGGAAATGTAATGTTTATGTGGTTCTTTGACGAGAATGGCTCATATCTTTTTGAATTTAAGAACGAAGGCTGAATTGTCGGCACAGATACATATTTTATTCAGTTTGTTGTACACCCTCAAAACGATGCATGGCAACACTACCATTATGTGGTAAAAGTTCACTGCTGTGGTAGGACCTTGATCTTTCATTTGGGCAAACATTATATATATATAGTATACACACACATATATATATATATATATATATATATATATATATATATATATATATATATTATATATATATATATATATATATATATATATATATATATATATATATATATATATATATATATATTATATCATTTATCACCTTTCACATTTTTGGTGGGTGGCCACAAGACTGTGGAGTTTTTGGGTGAAAGGTTAGGGACTTTCTAAATATATATAATATTATAATATATTATATATATATATATATATATATATATATATATATATATTATATATATTATATATATTAATATATATATATATATATATATATATTATATATATATATATATATATATATATATATATATATAATATATATATATATATATTATATATATATATATATATATATATATATATATATATATATAATATATGTGTGTGTGTGTGTGTGTGTGTGTGTGTGTGTGTGTGTGTGTGTGAACATCATTGGTTCATTGGTTCTTCACTTAAAAAGATGAACTTTATTCTTCCTTCTTCTTTTCCAAATACATCAAAGAAACTGATACATTAAGAAATCCGTAAAGAAAAAAAGAAAAAAAAAAAAAAAAAAGAAAACTTTTTAAAGGAAAAATATTTTTTGAGAAATACGAGGAAGTATATAATGTTGAGTAAGACATTTATGAAACTGTTTCGTCTGTAATTATATGAAAAGGAGTGGTCAAGGGAAGATGTATTGGAATCTATCGAAGGATTAACAATTTAAGACTTGCTCCTTTCAAATTATTGAAATAAATGAGCACTATCATATATATATATATATATATATATATATATATATATATATATATATATATATATATATATATATATATATATATATATATATATATATATATATATATATATATTATATAACTTGATATTGTCCCAACGATTTGTTGGGACAATTTTTGCAGTGTACGCACAGTCAATCCACGGCAATTTCTTCGTCCTCAAAGATCAAGGTGATCAGTAGTTTCATGCTTTATTGTTGATATTTTAACAATCACATCAATGCCCACCTGAGCTGTCAGAATCTTAACAACTTTTCTTCATTCTGAAAATAATTTCCACGACTTTAAAGCATTGTTCTGCGCACTTCACAGGACCTATCTTGATGTTGGATCTTGATAAAAAAAAATTTGATTGCTGTTCTTTATTTTTGTTCTTCTGATTATAAAAAAATAAAAAAAAAATAAAAAAAAAGTCATTTAGTCATGTATAAGAAGAAAGCCTTTGAAATTTATAATATAATGAGAAGAAAGTCAAAATATAAATAGAAAGTAATCAAAGAGATTACTCAAATCTGCCAGGTCACATTTTCTCGAGTAACAATTCATAGCTTTACATGTCAAAGACTTCAATATCTGAAAGGCTGCATTGAGTAGCAAAATAACTTTTAATTGTTTGGATAAAAGCTGTATTATTAAGAATTCCTATATATATATATAATATTATATATATATATATATATATATATATATATATATATATATATATATATATATATATATATATATATATATATATATATATATATATATATATATATATATATATATATATATATATATATATATATATATATATTATATTATATTATTATATATATATATATATATATATATATATATATATATATATATATATATATATATATATATATATATATAAGAACATTAAGTGCATAAAATGTGTAAGTTCGTACCACCCTTATGAGCAATTATATTAAATAAACATACACCTAAAATAGCTCATTTAGAAGCTACAGTCGACGTAGGGTTCCTTGGTTAGACGCTCTGTACATGGTAAAAAAAAAACACTCGTATGCTAATAGGTTATACGTAATTTGAAAAGTAATGTTCTCCTTTCCTTAAGGTTATTTTTTTCCTTACCTGAATTAATCATTCTTTTCTTCCCAAAGAAAGAGGAAACTTGAAAAAAAGATGACAACCGAAAATATATTGGTTTACCATTGCAAAAAAAAATGAAAGATAACATTTTCAACATGAAAGCTTTTCGCTCTTTAATAAAAAATAAAAAATAAAAAAGATAAAAAAAAAACAAAACATTTGATTTAGAATGGAAGCAAACATTTGAAAAAGATTTTTAAAGAATCCGATAAAAAAATTTATTGATGGACTAATTAAAGAGGGGAAAAACGGTGCAAATTTTAAGATCTAGAGGGAAAGAAATCCATCTCTGACCGTTATGGATAAAGGTTCGATGCCATTATAAGAGTTACGAGCTGTACACACTCGTTCTAGGATGGATAGCATGACAAAACTTGCAAAGGAATGGTTGAAATTTCCTTTAATGCCCGCAAAGTCATTCGAGATTGTCTCATCTTAATTATTTCTTTACAGATTGTAAAAGAAGAATATCCTCCAAATTTCGACTTTTTATTATATGTGAACGACATTCTGACAATAAACCGATCTTGATGGCCTATTATAAAACTAGCAGACATACACAAATATATATATATATATATATATATATATATATATATATATATATATATATATATATATATATATATATATATATATATATATATTATATATATATATATATCTATAAATATATATAATATATATTATTTATATATATATATATAATATATATATAATATATATATTATATATATATATATATATATATATATATATATATATATATATATATATAATATATATATATATATATATATATATATATATATATAAATATACCGTTTTCTCTACTTTTGTGCAAAAATAGCACACAAACCTTTTTAAGGACAGATTTTAAAAATAAAATTAAAAGATCTCAAAACTCTTATATTCACATGCCAAAACCAAAGAGCGGAGTTTTTTTTTTTTTTTTTTTTTTTTTTTTTTTTTTTTTTTAATGTATAAAACTAAATATATAAGTATAATCCGATTTACAGAAACGTTTGTATGTGCGTATGTCTGGATGAATGTTATCCACTATTCTAAAGATAGATTTTTTTTTTTTTTTTTTTTTTTTTGAATGATATTTCCATACCAAAAATTTTGTTTTCAACGTTTTCAAAGTTTAGTTTCGCTTTATGAACTATTTTATGCACGTGTAGAAAAGAACCAAAGAGAATTTTTCATTTTTTTAATCTTCGAAACGTAACTCAAGTCCTTTTAGCTTGAATTCTTCATTAAATCCTTCACAGCAATTCATATATATAGGATGTTATCATACTCCTTTATATCCTTTATATAAGGTTGCAAAATCCTTTTTCGTAACAGAAACTATGACGAGACGGAATTATATTTTCAAGCCTATATATATATATATATATATATATATATATATATATATATATATATATATATATATATTATATATATATATATATATATATATTATATATATTAGTATTTCTCCCTTCCCAGGCGGTTTGCAGAATACGAATACTTTCTGCAGCCATCACTATCTGCATCATGTGGGAATGTGCGGATATATATATATATATATATATATATATATATATATATATATATATATATATATATATTATATAATATATATATAATATATATATATATATATATGAAAAACCATTAAGAAAACACTAAAAGAATAAAATTAGAAAAAGTTTCTACCCAAGTGCAGAGGGTTCTCTTTCTGGTCCAGTTAAATGAAATAAATAAGAGGCAACTCCATTTAAAGGTATATTTTCATTTGTGTACTGGTCATTTGTAATTGCGACCACATACTCTCTTCAGGCTATCAAAGTAACTAATGGCGATTATCTCTACAGATTGTTATAAACTTTTATTTCTTTTGATAATAAGCACAACTCAAAACCAGTTTAATGAATACCAAATAAAAACTTATTTCTTTGATAGACTTGGAATCTTATCTCATTTTATCTCTAATGTTTCAGATCATTTCAAAAGCCAATGATTTACTCTGAGACTATGATCAGACCCTCTTGCCCTTCTCTTCTTCAGTGTTCTCAGTTTGTTATTGCAAATAATTGAAAACTTTGAAATTTTGG
>SEYY01011219.1:80000-107500 GCA_009176605.1 Armadillidium nasatum | reverse complement strand
AATATATTAATCGAAATTCATATTTGTGTTAATGCATATCGAGTGTTTGAAGTAGAGCATTATTTTTTGGCTAACTCTCTATCTCTGATTGCTACAACTAATAATAATAATAATAATAATAATAATAATAATAATAATAATAATAATAATAATAATAATAATAATAATAATAATAATAATAATAATAATAATAATAATAATAATAATAATAATAATAATAATAATAATAATAATAATAATAATAATAATCAAAATCAATCAAACAACTTTTATTCAGCTAAAAACGAAAAAGTTTACAATAGCGACCAAAGTAAGAATATAAATAAATCATTTACATTTGATATTTTTTTTTAATTTAAAGAGGATTCTGGGGTGACGAATTGGTTCTATACTTTGTTTCGTACATTTTACATTCACATACAAAGGTAAATATATTTATTATGCACGAAATATTTTATTATATCAAAACTTATCAAATCTATTTGGTTTATTTCGATGTATATAGCAAAAAGGAAAAAAAATCAAATTTAATAACAATAATATTAGTAAATAGAGTAGTATTAATAGTACTACTACTACTATTGATAATAATATTGTTACTAATAAATAAAAATAGTGATAATTAAGAAAATAATAACAATCACCTTCATCATCGTCATTATCACTATTAATTGTAACTAATACCTAAGAAAGATAGATGCATAAGCGTTCTTTAGTATTTCAATAATAAGTATTGTTTTACGGTCTTTCTAAAAGATCCTAGAGTGGATGATTGCTGAGAGTTTACAGTGAGAGTGTTCCACTCATTATTTCCCTTGCATGAGATGGCCCACAGAGATTTAGAAATTATTTTGCTTTGTTTAACAGTGTAAAGGATTTTGTGCTACGAAGATTAGTAGTTCTCATAATATAGTTCTGTATTTTTAGGTTAGTTAGAAGTTGATTCGCTCTACCATTTATGACTTTAAAGACTGTTTCACCTAAAGAGGATAAATGATATCCTGAAGTTTCAGTATAGATTAACATTTGAAAAGTGGGATTGTTTGTTCAGAGTAATTACGCTATAGATATATATATATATATATATATATATATATATATATATATATATATATATATATATATATATATATATATATATATATATATATATATATATATATATATATATATATATATATATATATATATATATATATATATAGTATATATATATATATATATATATATATATATATATATATATATATATATATATATATATATATATATATATATATATATATATATATATATATATATATATATATATATATATATATATATATATATATATATATATATATATATATATATATATATATATATATATATATATATATATATATATATATATATATATATATATATATATATATATATATATATATATATATATATATATATATATATATATATATATATATATATATATATATATATATATATATATATATATATATATATATATATATATATATATATATATATATGAAACACGTACTTTTTGAATTATATTTCTGGAGTATTTCTTAGCTGAATAAAACTAGATTTATATAAACGAAAACGTGACTTTGTTCCGAGTTTACCGAAAAATGAACAGATAGAAGAGTAATTCTAAATATTTTATGTCCTGATATGTCTTTTACGATATCCAGCTAAGATATATTATATATATATATATATATATATATATATATATATATATATATATATATATATATATATATATATATATATATATATATATATATATATATATATATATATATATATATATATAAAGCTTTCCAATGTGATGAAATAATCCTCATTGGGCATTTGCTCACAGAGTATAAAGTTTGGTAGGTACATTCCTTTGCAATTTTTTTGCTTCTGGTTTCTTCGTTTTTGGGTTTCATCCTCTCATAGGATATGTCAAGAGTACACTCGACCTTACACTTGAGTGCTTGGTAAGAATGCTTAATGGGCAATCCTACCACCTTCATCTTTTTTGAGCATGTGTGTCACAGGCGAAACAAATCTACCTTGGAGATGCATGGAGGGTCGGTATTCAAACAATGTCCTTCGTCCATGCCTCCTGACCCATTCATAACTTGAGAATTGGAACGTCAAGGTGATAATATGGGGACCACCAAAGCCTCATAACCGTCTTCCTAAGGTTTACTGTCTTCTATAAAAAGGAGGTGATAAGAGTTTTGCTGAAAAGATAAAGGAGGCGGGATGTAGTGTGAATGTAGAAAAAACTAAACTGTTAATAGTGAGTAGAGAGGAAGAGAAGGAGAGGAGTTTGTGTTGGAGGTCGATGGTGAGGAGGGAAAGGTGGTGGGGAGATGCAAGTATTTGGAGAGAGTGTTCACAAGAAAGGGAGGAAATGTGCGAGAGATTACCAATAGGATGGAGAAATACGGACGTATGCCTTTTCGTTCAATCTTGGCCTACAGAAGAATAGATTTAGGAGTTAAAAAGTTGATTTTTTGAGAGTATTCTGACCCAAATTTAGTTATATGTGGCCGAGACCTGGAGAACAACAGCAAGATAAGAAAGCAGAATTCAAGCTGCAGTGATGAGAGTGTTGCGGTTGATAGTGTGAAAGACCAAGGAGGGAGAGGATAAGAAACAAAAGAATTAGAGAAAGTATATGCATAAAACCAATCATTCACAAGATGGACGCAGAGAGATTGAAATGGTTGGGACATGTGTAGAGCATGCCGGAGGGGAGGCTAGCTAAAGAAAGGTGAGGGTAGACACCAAGGGAAAGAAGGCCGAGAGGAAGACCCAGAAAGAGGTGAATGGAGTCAGTTGAAGATTCATTGAGGCGACATCTGATGTCCGCGGTGGAATAGCTGGTGAGGGATGGGGTTCTGGATGACATACCAAGATAGAGATTGCCTCTGGCCCCTCTGACAAGCTCCTAAAGACTCACTGGGAGCAGAGGTAAGAAGATATATATATATATATATATATATATATATATATATATATATATATATATATATATATATATATATATATATATATATATATATATATATATATATATATATATATATATATATGAAGAAGCAGACATATAAAATTAGAAAAATTTTTATGTATCAGAATGTCTAGTAAGGAAATAATTAAAATTTAATTAATTTTTATTTTATTAATACTACGTTTAGAATATCAAATACAATATGAAATGATGATTTTATCAGCCTCTTTGTCGAAATACCTCAACCCTATTTATAACTGTTGCTTTCCAGTAATATCAGCGGTTTCTACTGCTAGTAAGCTATATGCGAACGCTTCCTTGACCTAATTAACGATGCTTTCCTTTATAGTAGTACCACATAAAGAAATGATCTCATTCTGAATCTGAACTGATTGGTATGTGGCATTTTTCTTTAAATGTTCAAAATGGTTTTTCAGTGATTGGTCTCCTGCATCTATTCGTAAACGGTACAAATTTTTCAGCACTCCCTCATCATGATGCTTTCCCCGAAGCGATAAATCGTGCGTGCCAGAAAATGATATGTGAAATTATTGAATTTTTTCCTATGATATTCTTGGAAATCTGGTTAACAGTTTTATTCCACTCTGTGTTTGCATGTCCCTTACAAGCCTCATGAACACCTCTATAATTAGTGAAAGATTTTTTCTATTAAAGAGTCCAGAATCCTCTGACAGACCTTTTATTTGATGGAAATAAAATTAAAAACTTTCAAACTATTCCCTTTAGGCGCTTGGAGTATGCCAGCCAAGAAAATATGTCTCCAACCATTGATGATCGAATTTCCTCTTCCAAAAAATAAAAGCTCTTCGGTGGAATCCGACAATCTTTCAGTAACTGCTTTTTTTATTATTAGTCGAAATAATATATGACTGTCCAACGTATCTACCAATGTTATTTTCGTGACTGCCGTCCACTGAAACTACAGCTCCGAAATCTGGCTGTATATCTTGACTCGTCGAGGATCTGGGTTTGGGTCCTTCATCATGAGAAGCATTCCTCAGCATTACTATTAAAATTCGACATAATAGAGGAAAGCCAAATCAAACCTAGATAAATCAAGTAAGGTATTTATTTCGTCATTTCAAGGAATCTAAATAGGGTCAGGTTTACAACAAAGGAAAATGCTTTATAAACCCTCACTAAAAGTAATAGCTTCTAGGGGGCAGCTATCCCTCTTTCCCCCCTGACGACGCCCATATATATATATATATATATATATATATATATATATATATATATATATATATATATATATATATATATATATATATATATATATATATAGATATATAGATAGATAGATAGATAGATAGATAGATAGATAGATAGATAGATAGATAGATAGATAGATAGATAGATAGATAGATAGATAGATAGATAGATAGATAGATAGATAGATAGATAGATAGATAGATAGATAGATAGATAGATAGATAAATAGGTAGATAAATAGAGATAGATAGATAGATATGGATAACCAAACTTTTATTTTGAAGCTCTGTAGATTAACACCCTGAAACTTTTTAAATTAAATTCAATTTTCCAATTTCACTTTCCTTCCCTACCGAGTTTTGAAATTAAGAGGACTGCTTTAGTTTTTATATGTGGGAACCATACCAAAGTACCAACACATGTCTTCAGTCTTCTGCAGTTTACTTTTATAATAGGCCCACTATTGTCATGCGAAAATCCGGTTTCAAGTTTCGGTTTATAACGTAGGATAGGTAACATTGAGGTAATAAGATGAAAAAATTTTAAGACAAAGATACATCTTTCAATGATAAACTTCAAATCTGTAAGATTTTAATTAACATATTAGGCCTTTATATATATAAATGGTAATAATTCGATCTGGCACGATACCACTATTTTTGCACTATGTTGAAAATATGAAGTCAAAATATGTTTAAATGCATTCTGCACATACTATTACTCTACGGTAAAGTAATATAAATACATAATAAAAAGGAAATTTTTTAAAAAACAAGAAAAACATTTTTGCTCCTAATGGTGAAGCAACTGTTTTTACCTGTACTTCGTTTGTACAAAAATAAAAAAAATACCAGGTTGCCATATTTGTCATTCGACTGTGTTATTTTCTATGTACTGTAATTAAAAGGGGTAAAGGCTAAGTTGTAGTTGTCTGACATTCAATATATGGAAATATTAATATATCAATGCATGTTTTTTGACATTTGTATTATTATTATTTAGCTTTCATTCCATTTATGCCTATTAATATTACTGCTACTATTATTCTAATATTAATAGTTTTGTTTTCTAGTGTTCTTAGTTTGACTTACAATAACCTGAATGATTGAAGCTGCCTTGTGATACAGGCCTAATGATAGATGGAACATTGCAGTGGGATATAGGCCTACTGCTGTATTATACTCCATATATATATTAGGGATGGAGGGAAGTATCGGTATATTTTTGGGTATCATATCGGTTAAAAATGATCGATACCGATTCCAGATTTTTTCAGCATCACTTTGGCTTACATTTTTTGGAATGTTCAATTTCCTTGACTGTAAAGTTTCGAATACCACGAAACATTGTTTTTCTTGATTTTCCAAATTTTCAATTAATTAATTACTAATTAATCGTTAATTACAATTTTTTGGCTTATATTCTATATCTGTGTAACTGCAGTTCCGATTTTGGTCAAATTAGAACAGTTAACTCTTTCTATAACATAGATCAACTTGTTATTCTTAATTGTTCATTTATTTAATTACATAATTAATTAAATTATGTAATATTTTATTAATTTTACCTAATATTTTGAAACGTTGTTTCCCGATAATTTTGTTTACAGAACATTGATATGTTGCTTTCCACTAGAAGTATATTTTTTCGAATGCACAAAATTGTTTTTCAATTTGTTTTCACGCCATTTACTTCTTACCATTTGGTTTGTTTTCCGATTTCTAAACTTTCCTCTTTCAGAATTTATCCTTCTCTTTGATTTTCTTTCTGGTCGTTCTATAGCTGCTGTTGTAGACGACCACTCATATTAAGTTTGAAAGACTATATATTTGCATTTGAAAGAGAGAAGTTTATAAATATTTTATAACTTGTAATGGAAACAATTAGAGATAATAATGTTACAGTCTGTAAATATATTTATAAATATATTTAAATTTATCTAGCTTTTCTTTACTAGAATAGTTTAGTAAAGAGTGAAAAACTATTTGTATTTTTTAAACTGAGATAGGAGAACAGGTTGAGGGAAATAGTAGTTTATTTTTTTTTTTTATTATTATTATTTTTTTTTTTATGATTCCTTGGATCCAAGAGGTGAAATAGGTTTGATTAATGATTGAAAATATAAGAAATGTGAAAAGTATAATGAATTAGGTTTGATTAAATTTTGTATCATATATGATTGAAAGTAGAAAGAAATGTTAAAATGTTATAGCATGCTTAAGTATATTTTTTGAATCTGCAAAAATATTTACTTAGTAACAGAGTGTAGTTAACATTTGAAATAGATTATCTGAAGATGTGATAACCAAACACATACTTGGCAACTTTTAAAACTAAGTTAACTTTATAGGTTTGTTAGTTTTTCTTAAAAACTGAGTATTATGTAATTTCATTTTAACCCATTTGTAAAGTTCTATGTATAGATTTGAAAATACTTTTAACTTCACTGTTATCTTTAACACTTATGAACATCCCATTGTATATTATGTTAATGTGGACCGATTTATGGTATATAGTATATTTTGAATGACTAATATAGTAAACAAAATGCATTACAAACCTTGATGGGAAATGATTTCCTGAATCTATTGCTTTAACAAAAGTTTTGTGCCAATTTATGTTTAAAAACACAATGTGTAATTCAGTCACCAGAGTATATGTTAATGTTGCAAAGAAGTTTATAGGTCTGTTATTTTCTGGCTACTTTGTTTTTAAGTCTTGATAACAAGGGTTTATTAAAATTTAAAATTGTATAAATTACATATTGAAGATAATTGTTAAACGTGATTTTGTAATACCAGTTACATATTCTCTAATAGGTTTTTACCATATGACCAAGTCACAAATTTTTTTTTTTTGGTTTTTCAGCATAAACTTTTATAATGCCACCAAAAAAAGAAGCAGCCCCTGAACCAAAGCCATTAATTGGTAGAGTTGGTACCAATCTGAAAGTAGGAATTGTTGGTTTGCCAAATGTTGGCAAATCAACATTTTTTAATGTGATAACTAAATCGCAGGCGGCTGCTGAAAACTTTCCATTTTGCACTATAGATCCAAATGAAAGTAAGTAATGTGTGATAGTAATTTTTTTTAGAGTTTTCTGTTAGATATTGTTGGTATTGTTGCTTAAAAGTAGTTACTCTTATAATAATTGAAATATATATATATATATATATATATATATATATATATATATATATATATATATATATATATATATATATATATATATATATATATATATATATATATATATATATATAAACAGGTAGAGTTCCAGTGCCCGATGCCAGGTTCGATTATTTGGTAGATTTTCACAAGCCAGTAAGGTAACTTCAAAGTTTTTATTCATTTGGTTGAAATATTTTTTTCTGTTTTATAGATTAGTTAGCCTACTATAAGCAAACATTCCTTTATTTTATTTTTTTCCAAGTACAAGTAGTATCTCTTAAATTTTTACAGCAAAGTTCCTGCATTTTTAAATGTAACTGATATTGCTGGACTGGTCAAAGGAGCGTCTGAAGGACAAGGTTTAGGAAATGCCTTTCTCTCTCATATAAAGGCATGTGATGCGTTATTTCATCTTACTCGTATGTATGGACATGGTCTTTTTATGTTTTTTAATGAATTATTGCCAGATATATAGAATAAAGAGTATATATTTCCAATAAATTGGTTGTTTTGATTAAAGTATAGATACATGAAGTTTTAGCTATTGTTTTATTTTTCTTTAATATTTATAAAACATTAAACTTCTACAGGAGAAGAGACTGAAGTTAGTGAAATACCCATCTAGATTATAAAAATATTGAGAGACTAATGTAATGAAGTGATTAAAAGTAAATTACAATTTAATTATACTACTATTATAATGCTTTCTTAAAGTTGAATTCTTGTTCAGTATAAGAGTACTTCATCCAGATTTAGGGTTAGCGAGAAATTATCCAACTACCAACTTCTTAGTCTGTAATTTTAAACTAACTTGAGATTTCTTGCCATTATATATTCCAGAATGTAAAGGAAGTTAATTTTATGTATTTTATGCTAATATTATATGATCTTATTTATGCAAATTTATTTATTTTATACTAATATATGATCTTATTTTTGCAATTATTCAAGAACAATGAAAGCAGGAAAAGTTTTTTTTTAATTGCAAATACTCTTTGACTCCTACACAATACAAAACTAGCTAGGTAATCAAATAACATTTGGATGTTAAATGGAATATAATGCAGAATACAGATTCTATAAAATTTTTGACATTCAATATCCTTTAATTTTACCCCTTAAGAACCTTTATCATTAGACCTAGATTCAGTTATGTCAGGCATGCTATTAATTCCCAAAAGCCCTAAAGACCCTCCACTTTTAAGTATTGGAATTTATTAAAGAAGTTGGGCATATTCTACATATGATCTAACTTTTTAACCTATGAATAATTACTTATAGCTATACCTCAAATTAACACTTTAAGTTCTTAATGCACCTACTTACCTGAGGTTTATTAGAGCTTGTTCTTAGAAAAAAAATAGTCTCCATTATGTTCTTTTACATGTAATCTTGTAAGAGAATGTTATCCTGTAGGAGAGGGATTATTATATGATGTGCAGAAAACAAAACTTTCTATTCTAACTTACACTTGTGGCAAGGTTGTAATTGTTCTAACTCCATCTTGTACTTTCTATGAATACAGTGATATAGCATTCTTGACAAAAGCTTTTATTTCATGGTCATCAATAAAAAAAAAATCTATCGCCCTATAAATAGAAACATTCAAGTAATATTTTGGTAAATTTGAGAAAAGAAAAAAAAATAAGCTTAATAATACAATTGTGGAATTTAATAAATACCTGTATGTACATTACTATATAGTATATAGATTATCATTGCCAAAATGATATTCCACTTGTGGTTTTCTAAATTCTAACACAGCATAAAAAATATCAAATACCTACCATAGTTATTATGCTTAGTTTTTGCCAACCATGTTTGATTTGCAATCAAATTTCTCCTTTTCCTCAGTAAAATCTTGTCTTAATTTGGTCAATGTGTTTGTTACGTCATTAACTTTATGTATTTTTAATAGAAGTTTTATGTTTTGCATTTCTCTTCACAATCTATGTATTCAAAAATCAGTTTCACCCTCAGAGTTTGTGTAAGTGTTTTGAATGTTTGAAAAAAGCCAATTGAATTTTCTGGTTTTAAAATACCCTCTAAATTTTCATATTTTTTTCTTCTGTTTTTTTTCGTGTGAGCAGCTAGATTAGTCAGTGCTGACGCTGTTCAAATTAATACATAGGCGTTTCTATACTACTGAAACAAATAGAGAGTAAGGACTTGATACAAAAGCAGACTCCTGACTCCACCACTCTAATTTTAACAGAGTATTTAAAAAGACAAAAACAAAAAAAAGCATTAGCTTCTATTGGATTATAATTTTGACGCTGTTTTAATCAGGTGCCTTTGAAGATGATGATGTAACTCATGTTGAAGGAGACGTTAATCCAATTCGGGATTTAGAAATCATCAGCGATGAACTTAGACTGAAGGTTTGTTCATATATTACAATGCTTAACAGAATACTAAGTCTATGAATTCATAAAAAAAGCCATTTATAGATAAATTGGTA
This sequence comes from Armadillidium nasatum, assembly GCA_009176605.1. Taxonomy (NCBI): domain Eukaryota; kingdom Metazoa; phylum Arthropoda; class Malacostraca; order Isopoda; family Armadillidiidae; genus Armadillidium; species Armadillidium nasatum. The sequence goes on along the minus strand of SEYY01011219.1, from coordinate 97,619 downwards.
ATGATCTATAAATCAATAGGCCTAAGTAGAATAAAGCTATATCTGGTTATAAACTTAAGATTAAATAAGGGATTGATTATTACTTAATTTTTAATTATCATATAATTTTGAAAGATTACTATTATTATATTATTGAATTAGAATTAATATAAAATGTCAATATTAAAAATATATATATATATATATATATATATATATATATATATATATATATATATATATATATATATATATATATATATATATATATATATATATATATATATATATATATATATATATATATATATATATATAAATAAGAAACACATTCGTTTTATTATATATAACGTAAGTTTTAACTAGCCCTAAAGTAACGACCACAATTCCTCTTCCCCGATAACATTTTACCATGTTTTGTGTAAATTGTTATCACCGTCGATACTGTCACTCGTGATATAAGCAGTTTATCTGTTTTTATCACTGAACGTTTATTTTAAACGTTGTTCTTCAAAGAGTGTAATACACTTTACTATAACCCAGAAGGTTTTAAGACGTAAACTGCACAATAAATGGTTGTTGCGCCTTACATACCTATCCAGTATTGGCAACGTAAAAAATGTTATATTTGGCGCATTGTATTCGTTTTTTGTCCATATATATATATATATATATATATATATATATATATATATATATATATATATATATATATATATATATATATATATATATATATATATATATATATATATATATATATATATATATATATATATATTATTATTATTAATTAATTTCATTTTAACTTTTTATAATTTAATCATCTTCCTTCTGTTTATATATCATACTTTCATTTTAGTATTGATTCAGATAGTTAAAACTCTTATTATATTCATTGGAATTAGATTTTCTATTTAAGCAAAACTGAAACCGTAACGTTTGTGCCAATACTCGTCTATGTGTTGTTTAAACGAGAATAAATTTATATACATTTATGATGGTGTTATTTTATTACAAATTATTTATTCAAAAAATTTCATTTGAAAAGTCTTTTTTTTTTTTTTTTTTTTTTTTTTTTTTTTAAGGATATTGAGTATATCGAAGGAGTTTATGAAAAACTTTTTAAAGTCTGTGGAAGAGGAGGAGATAAGAAGCTGAAACCTGAATATGACGCTGTTTGTAAAATCCGAACTTTGTTGACAGAAGATAAGAAACACGTTCGCTTTGCAGACTGGGACGCTAGAGAAGTAAATTTTTATTGCAATTATTAAACTTTTACAGTTTAATAACGATTTATGAAATATAATTTTGAATATCTATTAAAATTTTGAACTTACTCAAAATGATTTGACTTTGGATCCCTTACATATTCATCTAAATTTATTCATGATCTTTTATACTTACAGATTGAAGTATTGAATACACATCTCATGATTACTAGCAAACCTGTTATATATTTAGTAAATTTATCAGAAAAAGATTATATAAGAAAGAAGAACAAATGGTAAGTTAAGGAGGTTATTGAGAATTATATATACTTAATTTGTTAATATATTTTATTTACAAGTAGATAAAACTTAACTATAGGTTTTCAAAATATATTTTTTTTAAATATATTCAATACATTCCTTAGAATTTCTACACTTAACTTTTTGCATTGTTTTTTGTTTTTAATCAAGCGATATACCTATTAACTTGCCTATAATAGTAAACGTTCACAATTCATTGCAAATTCCTAATGATGGGTAGAGCTGAAGCCTTCCAGATGTACTTTACAGCTTCATTCATCTTTTGTATAAAGTTTAGTTTTAAACCAAAAGCCTTACAAATTGTTTGTATCACATTTTTCTCGTTTCGTTTTTTGCAACACTAAGCTAGAGCTTCTCCTGCAACAGTGTTGCTAATGTATGAAATAGGGTTGAAATAAAGTCAATTTATTTATTTTTTTATTTAAAAAAAAGCTTTTTAGAGTTTTAAAACTACTTTTTGTAAACAAATATGCAAAATAGAGATCAATCACAAATTTATAATCCTTAGAAAACATAAATTGATAAAAAATAGTTTGTAAATAAAATACACACACTTAGTAAGAATGTTCACTAATAATTTACAATGTAAAATAAAAAAAAAAATATTCAATTCAAACTAAAGTTCTATCATATTCCATGCTGAAGCTTTTCCTCTAAAATAATAGGTTATAAAAGTAAAATAATAAAAAAAAAAAGTATTGCTTCTCTTTTTGTAATCTGTTGGTTAAATTGTATGAAAAAATCACAGGCACATATATCTTAGTTGTCTTTAACATCACCGAGGTCTAGATTACATTTTTTAGGGAATGCGAGTAGTAAACTCCCGTGATCATCTTACTCTACTTGTATCTGTAGGTAAAAGAGTGAGAGTGTCAATGTTAATTGAAGTTCCAATTCATGGAGTTAAGAAAGTAAAGAGCAATTGATTTTGATATTGTTTCGGATTAGATCTTATCCCTCAGATGTTAGAAGAGCACACTATATATATTGGCACAAAAGATCCTTTTATAGTCATTGTACTAATGTGCCGAAGAAAAACAAATAAGGATTGTGGCTTCCATAGGACTTCAGGTTCCATGAAGTCGTGAGAGTAATCATAGTAATGCTAGATTCTCGAAACAAACTTTTTTTTTTTTTTTTTTTTATAATGGCAAATATTAAAAGATTATAGAATCTTATAAAGATAAAAAATTGAAAGAATTTTTTTTTTAGAGGGAAATGTGAAGTTGTGCCAGTTTTTCGTTTCACAACGTAACGGTGACGCCATCACTGAACACATTTAGGTTAAGAATTTAAGTTATTACATACTTATTACCCAATTTTTTTTTCTGCTGTACTTTATTAACCTGAATAAATAATTTGAACATTTTAGGTTGGTGAAAATAAAAGAATGGGTAGATGCCAATGATCCTGGTGCTATTATTATTCCATTTTCTGGTGCCTTGGAGCTTAAGTTGTTTGATATGAACCCCGAAGATAAAGAAAAATATCTCAAAGAGAATGGTTGCATAAGGTAAATTTAATACTTATATTAAAAATAAAGGTTTTTGTCAGCATTTTATTTTGATCGTATAATAAAATTAGAATGTTGTATTTTCTTTTATAAAGCCATATTTTTTCAGTGCGTTGGATAAAATAATTGTTCAAGGATATAAAGCACTTTCGCTTATGTATTTCTTCACGGCTGGCGCTGATGAGGTCAAAGCTTGGACGATTCAGAAAAACACAAAAGCACCTCAGGCTGCTGGAAAAATTCATACGGATTTTGAGAGAGGATTTGTTATGGCTGAAGTTATGAAGTTTGAAGATTTTAAGGAAGAAGGCTCGGAAGCATCTGCAAAGGTTTGTTTATTATTATTATTATTATTAGTAGTAGTAGTAGTAGTACTAAATTTTATTATTACAAAATTTATACTTTCCGGACTTTTAGTCGTAATCAAGATGGGGAAACTCCTCTACTAATTAAATGAATTGAACCAGATTATCACACCACTAGTCCAATTTTTTTTTTTTTTTTTTTGCAATCACATACACTATGCTGCTAGAATACAAATAATAATAGTAATATTTAGTAGTAGATATATAATTGAAATGAAGATGGTGCGTTCTAATGCATTAAAGTGAAAGGTTACATTTTAATTTGGCTACTTATTAGTTTATAATAAAAATAAATTATTTTAAAAGAATGTTTTCATATTTTCATTTGGTTGATATAAAGGTTCGTATAATATATATATATATATATATTTTAGTACATTTAAGAAACATCTTGGCCGTCGTAAATGCAAACAAAATTGTCAATGATAATCTGTGTACTGTAAAACAAAAGATTATTTTTAAATTATATTATGAATGAATTATTTTCCCAAAATTACAAAAATATAACGAGAATTTTATTTATTTTATTTTTTTTGGTAATCTTGAAACAATTACAATAAAAAACTAAATGCCTTGATGCTGGAAAACCTTTTTGAAATTGCTGATGTCAAAATGTTTTAATTTTAGAAGAGATACAAACCTAATAGATACATCTAATTTAATTAAAATTTATATATGCTATTATGCAGTTTCCGAAACTAAAATTAGGAAAGACTTTTCCCACAATCATTTTATGTAATTTTAATATATGTATAATATGGGTTTATCCCACTCTCTCTCGACCCCAGATATAAACCAATATATGTAAATTAATTGGCAGAAAATTGACGACGATTAATCGTGATATATAATTAGAATTATTAATTCTTTAATCCTTTTCAGGCTGCTGGAAAATATCATCAGAGAGGAAGAAATTACATCGTTGAAGATGGCGATATTATTTTCTTCAAATTTAACACTGGGGGATTAAAGAAAAAATAATAAAATTTTTATTTATTTATTTGTTGTCGTTTCCTCGTATTAATATTGTTTTTTTTAATCTGATATTACTAACTCAAGAATTTTTACTCCTGAGTGGTTCTAATTTCCTCTTCAATTTGAAAAGTAATAATTTTAACTATGGAAACATCCGTCTGAGAGAGAGATCCTTTATGTTTTCGCTCTTCAGTACATTCTATTTTCAACTTTTTCTCCTCTGAAAATTTATTTATTGTCTTCAATAAATTTTTCAAGTTTGTAAACTGGTAAATTTTGTTAAAACCTTTTTTTTTCCATTTTTTTTTTCTACAATGAAAACAAAAAAAACCATATAAACACTTACCTAACTTATGCAGAAAATAATTGTATGTATCCACATTTCTGATTGTTGAAGCAAAGATTGCTTTCCCTCTTCTATTGAGACTCTTTAACACAACATTAATAAGATGAGGTATTAGTCGCCTATCAAATACGACATCTAGGAGAACGAAACCAAATTCATCCTTTGAAAAAATCGGTATAAAACATTTCGATAACTATTACTTAAATAATAATCCAATATTACAACCCTTTTCTTTTAAAAGTGCTTGCTAGACATTAAACCTACTTAAGTAGAAATAGCAGTAAACAAACCTGCACCAAGGATGATATCGTATTTTTGTGAATAGTGAAAGGCTTCCCAATCTAAACACTGTATCTGTACACTGGTATTGTTATATTTCGTAGAATATTCTCCAATCTCTGAATTATCTATAGCGCATATATATATATATATATATATATATATATATATATATATATATATATATATATATATATATATATATATATATATATATATATATATATATATAATTATATATTATATATATTTTTATTATTTTATTTTTTTTTTTTTTATTTAATATAACAATTTTTACTGAAGAATTAAATTAATTTTATTTTTATTTATTCATTTGAGTAAATACATGTAATTTATATATAGTATAATATAGGGTGAATCGCTCTCTCTCGACCCCAGATATGTGCTTATAGATATTTAGTAGTAGCCATAAGTTAAAATTTTCTACAAACAAACAGTGGTATGTGAGAATCGTGTTGACATCACAATAAGTGTTGGAAGTGATCGTCATTAGCGTCAAGGTATGTTAATACACTTCCATGCCAAGAAAGACTGCCAACATATTAGGAGGAGTCACAGTCTCAATTACCTGCAAAAAAAAAAAAATTCAATTCGGAAGTATGTGGCTTTCTGTGATACACTTTCCCTTTCAGCATGCCCCATAGGAAGAAATCTGGAGGGGTAAGGTCAGGTTTGGTATCCAAAGTCTCTTGCAAATGACCCGACCTGCAAAGGCGGAATCAATTTCGTACATGATGACGTTGGACGTGTGGCAAGTGACGCTATTCTGCTGAAAATAACTAATATGGAATTCCTCGTCATCCAAATGATTTACGAACTCATTGAAGATGTTCATATATTAATTTTATTAACTTATGACCTGTACTTTCATATCTAAATTGTATATCTGGATCCGAGAGCGAGTGAGGAAACCCTGTATCTTCAGAACATTGATTTTAAAAAAATTTAATGTGAGAACATGGACAGACATTCAAATTAGTTAAACTTTAAATTTAGATCTCTTAAATTGTAATGCATAAACAATATCTGGTCCCCACTACTTAACAGCTTTTCAGAAAATTGACGAGGATGATTGGGAAACAATATGACGATTAATCGTCCTACAAAATTATATATATATATATATATATATATATATATATATATATATATATATATATATATATATATATATATATATATATATATATATATATATATATATATATATATATATATAGTTGAAGTCCAAAATTTATACAATTATGCAAGTCCGTATAAAAATATACTACAACAAATATATTTCAAATAAAATTTAAGCCCAAAAAATATTGATTTTTGTTGTATTTTAATTCAAGCTATGAATAGTCATTTTCGACTGGTTTTAGTTTAAGTCTTCCATATAAAGTTGAAAGTTCCTCTAAATTAAACTTAGTTTTCTTGTTTATCAGTTTAAATTCTCTTAAAAGTAAGTAAAATGCAAGCATTTTAGAAGAATGCAAGAATTATAGAAATTTATAGAATAACTTATATAATAAAAATTTTATATTTCGCTTTTCTATTTCGATTATTTCTCTTTTCAATTATATTCGGCGCTATTGTAATGTAATGTTATATTTGTTCTTATATCACTAACAAGATATGCAATTAAATAGTTATTTCTGCAACTTTTAATAATTATAATCATAAAGTGACAGCAACAAAAGTTGCTTTTATTCTTTAAAGTTCACACATACTTCATAGTTTATAAACTATAATTTTTATTTCTTTTTAAATGTCTCATTCAAAAACACATATCGTTACTTTTTATTTCTACATTTTTATCCTTATACTAACATTACGTATTTTTTTAAACGGCACCTTAAGGAACTTGTGGCCTTATGAAAAACAAAATTAAATAAATAAATCTCGATATTTAAAAGGATCTTATTATCTTAAAGAAAAGTTCTTTGTGTTCTAACTCGTACTTCACCTTTCAGATTACTATAAAAACAAAACATTTTGCTTTTTCTTAACTAAAATCCTACACTCTAGTCTTGGAAAACTTGACTCTACAAATCTGCTTGATGTAAATAAATATAAACTATATCATGATATGTTTTATAGGAAAATAAAATTAAATAAAACCTATACACAATTAAATTTAAAAAACTTACTTTCTTGTTTTGGTGAAAGGTTAATGGTAACATTATGCTGAAGAAATTCTAATACTTTAGAATGGTGGTCCGTAAAAGTATAGGAATTTAAATCGAGTGATTTCACAAGTAGTAATCCAGTCAATCCTAGACCAGATCCAAGCTCCAAAACACTCTTCGATTTAAATAGACACGAATTTTCTAAACAATAATCTGCTAAGATGTGACTTGCCTGGAAAGATATATATATATATATATATATATATATATATATATATATATATATATAATATATATATATATATATATATATATATATATATATATATATATATATATATATATATATATATATATATATATATATATATATATATATATATATATATAAGTAAAACCATTACAAAATTAAAACAAAAACTATGATTTGGCACAAATAAATCAACCCTTCTTTCAAGTTCCAGTACTAGGGAAATAAGTTTCCTGAAGATAAAGTATAGAACAGTCATCTTACAAATGACACGCTGCCAGGTGGGCAATTAAAATTTCGTAAGCACAGAATTACAGGTGCCTTTATAAATTGATTAACATTCATAAGAGAGCACTGATAAATAAAATTTGTGCTTTCTCGGTAAGTTTTATCACTGAAAAAAAATGAAGAGACTGTGATGCTCAAGTTACAGCATTTAAGATTTACTAATGCTGAAAAATTTAAAGCATCAAGCCTTTCATCGTCATCAATCTAAATATAAGACCTACCGAAAACTTTCTACTGTAAATTTACATCTATTGTAAATTCTCATACCTTGCGAATAAAATTAAGATATCAGTTTTACGAGAGCATTATTTAAGTGCATATACTAGAATGGGGGGGATTAAGCTATTTATTATATATTTGTGAAAACAAGGTATCCTCTACTTCGTTTATCACTCATTAACAATCGAGCGAAAACACTGAGAGTAACAGAAGTATTGTAGAAACATAATTCGATATAATTTTCCTACCAACCAAATCCATCAAGATTTTGCATACAACCTTCGAATTGTTAGCATTTTAAGTAAAGAAAAGCCCCCTCACTGAAAAGGAATGAAATTTTCATTCCTCCATTTAAGAACTGTGACAGCTATTACATGGGAGATAGTTTGAATGATCTGAAACTGAGGGCTTCTCAGCACAATAAAAAATTTCAAGCAACCACTTTAAAAAGAATTGTCTTTAAGTAAACTCAAGAGGTTTCAAAAATTCGCCTCCTTCAAGATTCTCAATCAATTTGTAAAAGCAGTCACAATTTGTATTATGCTTAACTATAATGTATATACTGTAATATATAATTTGTCCCCTGACAGCTTTGTGAGTTGGCTGCTTCTATATTTCGTCTAAAGATTCTCATTCCTCCTATTACACTATAAAAAAAAAAAAAAAAAAAAAAAAAAATATAAATATATATATAAATATATATATATATATATATATATATATATATATATATATATATATATATATATATATATATATATATATATATATATATAATATATATATATATATATATATATATATAAAGTCATTTCTAGCGTAATGCAATTATACTGTAGTTTGAACACTCTGTTTTCGTGAAACTTGAAAACTTTTCTTAATAACACACGACTTACTTTTTTCGTCATAATTTGAAAAATCTTGAAAATGAAGAATCATTACCTGATAGAGCCAAACCGAGTTGAAATTCGTATTCAGCGTACTCAAATCCACTAGAATCATTATGTCAAATATCACTCAATAAAGTACGAGTTCCCCAGTGTTATAGAAAGATGATCAACGGGTGACCATGAATGGTAAACATAAACAGAAATTAGAGAAAAAAAAGCTTAGAATAAAAAAATAAGTTGGAGACTAATTTTTCCTTTTTATAAAAATTATTTTTACTCATAATCAAGTCTCATATCAGGAAAGGTACCACTGTTAAGAAGTAAAAGTTAAAATAAAAGTTAAAAAGGAGCGAAAAAGGCTCACGAGAGTAAATAAACAATAAGATTCTCAAGGTATACCGATTTTTTTAAAAAATTCCTGTGTATTGAATTGAAATTTTAATTAAATGCTACATACTATAGTGTTAAAATAATAAAAATTGAAGAAACAGAGCAATGTAGGAAAGTCTAAAGAACCCAAAATCATAATAATATACCAGTCTTTCATTACAAGAGAATTTCTTTCACTACATACTGCATCACAAAATCCAACTATTTTATTTATGATTCTCATTTTTGTAATAACTTCATGAGGTATTAAGTCTCACAAAAATAAGACATCAATTAAGTCAAAAAAGATATTAAAATAAAAATAAGTAATAATAATAATAATAATAATAATAATAATAATAATAATAATAATAATAATAATAATAATACCTGCCATGTTGTTAAACCTGTGGTTCCTTCAGTAATTAAATTTCTTGGTCTCTTTAAGAACAATCTTGATATTATTAATATAATAAGAGCGGTAGTATTCTTCTTGCTTCTTCTTACTATTTACCAGGTTTATATACCTATCATAAACAGATTCGTAGACTTCGATATTTTTATCTTCTAGCTTAAAGAAAAAAAATAAATAAAATATAAGCAAAAAATATAGATATCTGTTTTCAAAAACCTTTAAAATATGTAATTAATAATCAATTCAAAAGAATAGTTCTTATTTTCAAGGTATTTAACTATTAATTAATTTATAATATAGGATTATTCAGCAAGAAAAAGGGGTGACGATAGAGAGACAGACAAGCAGACAGAGAGAGAAAAAAAGGAGGGCTTTACATATTGTCCATTTCGCTTCTAAATGAAAACTCAAAATTGCCCTGCACTGCTATTAGATATACTAATACAATAATTCTGTTCAAGGGCATATTTCATGCTTTGCATTTTTTTATAGTTTAAATAATTTTTTTTTATTTTTCAATAAATTTTTTAAGAACTCAACAGTGAAAATCTAATCATGATATATATATTGATTCTGAGTCTACTGTCATTTTCAAGTACAATTATTCTTTTTCAAAATATCTTTTTAATAGCTTTTTAAAGTTAAATAATGTGAGAAAGGCAAAAATTAATTATTATCTCTTGAAAAGTATTCACATAGTGATGCCAAAAAATTATTTTTTGAAAGTTTTTCAAATTTGAAAATGTTGCTGAAACAGAAGAAAACTAGTTCTTTAAAATAGAACTGTTTTAAGTGTCATTGTTAGTTTTTGATATATATATAAATTGATTAATTAGGCTCTATTATTTTTAATTAAAAATAAGCAAAAAGGATAACATTTTAAAAGTAATTTCTAAAATTCCAGAAAAAAAAAGTTTGTTTCAACTTTTTATTTAAATTACTATGGTTAAGACCTAAAAATCTACTTTACCTATATTAATAAAATTTTTTCAAATTTTAATAAAATTTCAAATTGCTTCCATAAATACCAAATACCAAAACTTTTAATAAATAAGATTTACATTCTTTTGAAATTAACGTTTAATTAACAAGGGGTAAAAGTGAATAAATACTACATCTGGCAAAGGTGAATATATAATATTTAAGGTAGCTAACAGCACATATTTAAGATTACATGGATTCTTTTAAAATGTTTTTAAAATATATAAAACAAAAAATAACCTACAAATAGTTTTATAATTTAAAAGTAAAATAATAATAATAATAAAGATCAGGATGTGGTGCTCAGTTTTTCCACCCATTTGGCAGAAACTGAAATAAACAAATGGAGTAGTTTTGACTATATTATTACATGGCACAATTATGTAGATAAATAAATTGAAAAGTTCTAATACACTTACTTCTTGAATATATCTTTTTAAAAATAATTTTAAATATTCCTCATTAAGAGGAAAGCTCTCCACTTGGGGGTGAAAAATTGTGGCATCTATAAACTCATTTTGACTTATATGTCCGTCTGTAAAATGTGATATAAGACCCTGTTTATCACAAAGAAAATAAATGTAGTTATGAAATTTAAACAGTAAATATGGTAATATTCAGTAAATTTCAACAATATCCATCAATAAAAATATCCTTTACTATGACCAAATTTCAAAACGGTCATCAATATATATGAGAAGTTCCATTCTTTACACAGATAACTATTCAAAATATTAAGTTTCTTTTTTTCTGACTTCTAAAATTACTACTAGAAATTAAATTTAAGAATTCTATGAATTATATAAATAGGTTAGCAAGATTTAATGAATTATGTCCAAATAAAACAATAACCTAGGATTGATAATTTTAAGGAAATGTTAAATATAGAAATATTTGCATATATTACTTTAAAAACTAAAAAGAAAAAAACATTTTTATTTAAATATAAAAATATTTTAAAGATAAAATATAAGCATAAAGCTTTACTTACCTGCCAAGGAAAATCTGTTATTTTGATCATATGTAAAAATGGTCTAGTGTATTCACATTCAATATTGGTCATAATGATATAAATGCTATTATTATAGTGTATCTATATATATATATATATATATATATATATATATATATATATATATATATATATATATATATATATATATATATATATATATATATATATATATATATATATATATATATATATATATATATAATATATATATATATATATATATATATATATATAATATATATATATATATATATATATATATATATATATATATATATATATATATATATATATATATATATATATATATATATATATATATATATATATATATATATATATATATATATATATATATATATATAATTTTTTTTTTTTTTTTTTTTTTTTTTGCAAAAGAAGCCATGGTAAATATAAACAACAGGTAAACATTTTTTCTTACTCTATTCAAAATAGTAGCCTCCAATACAATAATTTGTATATCTTTTTATATTTAGTTATTATTATTTTTACTATTCAAAAGTGATTTTCCAAATTCATTAGACTTATTTCAAAACATTTTATCTTTATATTTTCAATATATTAAAATTAAAAAATACTCTGCTTGTATTTACTTTTAGTAATCATAATAAAAATAATAATTTTCTTATAGATTTTATCTTCCTACTTATATTTATCTATTTTAACATATCTTTTTTTCATGCAATTTTCAGGACAGTTTATAACTATTAAGTATATATATATATATATATATATATATATATATATATATATATATATATATATATATATATATATATATATATATATATATATATATATATATATATATATATATATATATATATATGGACTGACTGGGGTCCTGGCCCATTAAAAATCAGGGAAAATGAGGGTTTGCCTGCCAGGGTTAAAATGACAAATTATACTTATTAATGGTGGATTAAATCAAACAAAAAATAGGAAAATTAAGATTTTTCTTCCTACTTTTTTCAATATTTTCTTTTCCTTTTCTGTTTCTTTTAACTGCTCCTCTTCTGCTAATGAATATTCATCTTTATGTTTTGATTTTAGATGCCCCCTATAAAGATTTGCTTGAAAATTTTTTACTTTGGGCAACCAAAGGTTCTCTTGTTATTTCCTGGCTACAGATGTTACATTTAGGTATTTCGAACCTATCCTGAAAAAATGTAATATACTTCCATACTTCTATTTAGCCATAAATTTATACTGAAAGTATAAACAAAAAAATAATTTTGAAATATTGTAGCTAAATGATACAAATTTGATTACATAGCAAAAAATAGTAATGATATATATAAATACAGGTTATATTGATAATTTTATATCTTACATTTTATCAAACTTTAACTTAGGGTCTTATCTAAGTAAACCTATTGAATCACTATTATGAATCAGAAAAAAAAATCTCTAAAATTTTTATACTTTATTTAAACTTTTATTATAGAAAATCTATAATTTTCTGAAATTTTTTCAGAGAATATACAAAAATATAAATATACGACACAGATCATTGGTCTATAGGGGCCTCCACCACTCCATACCCTCAACAAATGAGTGGTAGTGATAATATATATATATATATATATATATATATATATATATATATATATATATATATATATATATATATATATATATATATATATATATATATATATATATATATATATATATATATATATATATAATTCCCTCTGACACAGATCCAAGCAACCTGGCAGTGCAAACCAAAATACAATTAACATACAAAATACACATATCGGATTATTAAATTAATAATGCAAATAGCGTGTCATTTCATTTTTGCTAGAAAAAAAAATGTTATTTTTTTTTTTTTTTCTAAATTTGCATTTGCAACAATACAATTGAAAAAATTTCAAACTAAAACCCTTATACCTTTTCCCATATTATTAGTTTTTAAAAGCTCAAGAGCGGACTTTACCTACGAAGAACCTATGCCAACCCTCGCAGCACACAAAATATTGCTCCTCACTCCTCACACTTTGAATTTTTAAGTTTACAAAATCATAAGAGAATTTATGGTATTACAAGAGAACTTGTAATAAAGGAAAATAAGTTAAGATTAATATAAATTTAAAAGTTTTATAGGGCTAGGGGTAAAATTAATCAACGTTCAACGATATTTTTTACTAAATTATTGAAACAGACAACCTGATTTACCTCTGAAATAGGTACTACTTTAGATATCTATTGTAAAAGGCGGAAGAGTTAGCAAAATTTTAAATTTTCATAGTGCTACCTTTTTTCCAGTTTATTTATTTATTTATTTATTTATTATATATATATTATATATATATATATATATATATATATATATATATATATATATATATATATATATATATATATATATATATATATATATATATATATATATATATATATATATATATATATATATATATATATATATATATATATATATATATATATATATATATAATTAAAAAAAAAAAAAAAAAAAAAAAAAAAAAAAAAAAATTTAATTTAATTAAAAAAATATATATATATTATAATATATAAGCTATGTAGTATATATAAATATAAATTATTCAAAAAAGTTTATTGCTGTTGCTTTGTTCAATAGAATAATGTATTACTGTAGAAACGAATAAAATGAGGAATCAGAGAATAAAAAGCTTTAGATATGAAATAAGCGTAAGAGTTTTATTGTAGCTTCAATAAATGCTATTGCTTAATTAAGTCATATTCAATTAATGGAAGTTCTTCTCTTTCTTAAAATTCAATATTCAATATTTTATATTTAACCTCTAACAACCTTGTGTTCTGTGCTTGCACTCAGTTAGTATTTCTAAATGCATTACAGAGAAATACAAATTCAGCTGCAATTTGTATTGTTTATTTTTGCATTTCCAAAGGAGTATTATTGGAAAAAATTTCTAATATCTTTTTATATATTGTAATAAAAATTAAAAAACTTTTTTTCAAAATTTTTATTTCCTCATGCTATTTAATGTTTTTGTTGATATAATAATAATAATAATAATAATAATAATAATAATAATAATAATAATAATAATAATAATAATAATAATAATAATTCCCTGATTAAAAATCCATTATAAATTTGTTTTTAAATAATGGCTTGTAAGCTGTGATAATTTATTAATTAATAACATTTTTAGTCAGTCAGTTAATGCACACAATAAACGTGAATATAAAATATAGTTTCGCCTATTTATGGAATGAATGTACAAGAAAAATAACATATTAAAAATATCCCTAGCTGAACAATATTAATAAATCCTTTTGGACGTAATTTACGGGATGCTTTGACGGAGGTGTCAGAAAAGATTGTAAAAGTTGAAGACCACGCATGAAAAAAAGGAATAAACCAACGATATGGCTGACTAAACAGGTGCAAGAGGTAGTGAAAAAGAAAATGAAGTGCTTTGGGAGAGGGATGAAGACTAAAGGAGAAGAGGAGAGTGAGGAGAACGTGAGTGCAAGAAAAGAAGCTGATAGGATTAAGAGAACAGAGAACAGAGAAAGAAAATACATGGAGAAGGATTGGTAGAGAGCTGGAGAACGGATCTTCTGGGTAAAAGGAAGCTGATCTATAGTATTGCAAAAACTATAGAAAGAGTTCAATACCTCCAACTTATGCGGTAAAGGTAGAAAATGGGGAACCGTTGACGAACCCAACTGACATCAGTAAAAGCTTGGAGGAGTAATTCAACCTGTTTCTGAATATACCGAACAAAATAAGGATAATGAACATGGAGAGGAGATTTGGGAAGCGATAACACTCAAAGAGATGAAAGATGCGATGAAAAAAAATGAAAAAATAGTAATGATACCGGCAGTGATATTGAGGGGTGCTGGTGAGGAGGTAATGTTGGGGATGAAGAAAATAATGGACAGGTGTTGGAGAGACGGAAGAACACCTACGAACTGGAATAAATCGATTACATGTTCTGTATTTAAGAAGGGCTATAAAACGGATTGCAAGAACTATAGAGGAATTTCTCTGATGTTACATATTGCAAAGATGTATGAGAGGATTCTAAAGAGAAGAACTAGAGAAATAGTCTAGAATAAGCTAGATGAATGACAGCAGGGTTTTAGGCCAGGAAGATCGACGGTTGACTTGATTTTAGCACTGAAAATGGTGCTTGAAAAGAATTTTGAATTTAACAAGAGAGGGCATTTGCCTTTTGCTGATTTGGAGGTCTTCGACCGCGTCCCAGAGGAGAATTTTATGGAATATTCTAGAAAAGAGGGAATATGTTATACCGCTGAAACTGAAAAGGGCGATAAGGAGCACCTACAATATATTAGTAGTTTGTTTAGGGTGAAAACATTGATTGACGATAGCAACTGGTTCAAAGTCATGACGGGGGAGAAACAGGGAAGTGTGTTGTCACCAATATTGTTTATATTTTTATGGACTACTGCGGTAGGATGGTGAGAGAGAGAGAGAGTGGATGATGAAGTTTGCGGATACACAAAGGTTCTTGCGTTGATATGGGAGACTGAGGAGACCCTGCAGAAATTTATTGATGTGTGAGATGAGGTACTGAGTGCAAAGGGGATGGTGAGAAGTAGAGAAAAAACAGAGGTTATGTTAATGAGTGGAGAGTGGGAAGAGGTGCATGTGAGAATAGAGGATAGAATACTGAAACAAGGCGACCAGTTTAAGTATTTCGGAGTGTATTATGGGTCAAAAAATGATACGTTTATGGAACTGAATTATAGAATTGATAGGTTCAGTGGGGTTTTTGTCTTACTGTACACACTGTTTAGAGACAGCAGCATTCCACAGAAGGTTAAAATAATATTGTATACCAGCATGCTGAGGTCGATACTGACTAGGCCTGGGCACTTAACACCAAGGAAAACAGAAAAATGCAAGCATGTGAAATGCAAGGGTTGAGAGTGATAACGGAAATAACGAGACTGGACAAAGTGAGGAACGATGATGTGAGGGCGGAGCTGGAGGTGGAGAGCATGTTGGAGTTTGTGGAGAGAGGACAGTTACGGTGGTTTGGGTATGTAAAGAGGATGAACAGCAATAGATATGCAGGAAAATATTATGAATAAGAGACCAGTGAAGGAAGTTGGTGGGGAGATCGAAGATTAGATGAAAAGATGGTGTTGAGGGAGCGGTGGAGAGATCGAAGGAAGAGAACCATGGCTGAGATAGAAGAGATGGGAGCTTATGATGATCGACAGTGATTCAGGGATTTTTTTCCGAGATAGTTGACAGGCTCGAGCGTCTACAGGAGGATGGTGAGAATGTAATAGATATCAGAGTATTATAGCCAGTATGATAAGTATTTCAAGAAACAAAATTAAAGTCTTATTTAAGTCTACCGTGGCTCAGACGGTTGAGTGATTTGACTCACGTGCTTGAGGGCACCGGTTCGATCCCACTTGGGAATCCTAGGTATATACTACCTAGAAAAGTTCCTCTCCTCGAATAGGGCAATGCCCGTGAGATGTGAACTTAAATTAATAATAATAAAAAAATTAATAATAAGTTAGGTAAATTCTAAATAAAAAAGACAGCTTTATACAGTGATTAATTAACTGTTTTTTTACACACACAAACACATCCAGCAACTGTAAATTACTGTAAATCCAAATGAAATAAATTTAAATTTAGGTTTTATTTTGTTTCCTTTTGACTGAACTGAAGTCCGACGATCAAGTATGTCATGAAGTTGCTCAAAATCTGTAAGAAAATAACAAAAGAGTTATACGATTTAATTTTTGAACCTTAAATAAATAATACTTAATAATACTAAAAAAAAAAAATAAATAAAAACAAAATAGATATTAATTTCTAATATATATATATATATATATATATATATATATATATATATATATATATATATATATATATATATATATATATATATATATATATATATATATATATATATTATATATATTATTATATTTTAATTTATATATATATATATATTTTTATATAGAAATTAATGTCTACTATTGGACTCGAACCAGCAACCTTTAATATGGTAAGTCTTGTTCGT
>SEYY01011219.1:57500-75000 GCA_009176605.1 Armadillidium nasatum | reverse complement strand
TCAGCCTAAGCGACGGCGCCGGAGAGCGACTTTCTTTAGGAACCTGGTCTCAAAAATTACAATTTCTTGAGTGACTTTTTAGCGGAAATTGCCCTTCTATATTAGACAACGTATTTGATCATATATATATATATATATATATATATATATATATATATATATATATATATATATATATATATATATATATATATATATATATATATATATATATATATATATATATATATATTATATATATATATATATATATATATATATATATATATATATATATATATATATATATATATATTATTTTTATTATAGGCCTATTATTCTAAATCTAATTAATATTATTCCTTCACTTTTTGCTTAGGTTCATTTTGGGCCAAGCTATATCAAGTTGCTTCACATATATATATATATATATATATATATATATATATATATATATATATATATATATATATATATTATATATATATATATATATATATATATATATATATATATATATATATATTTAATAATAATTTAATATAATAATTAAATTATTAATATATATATATATATATATATATATATATATATATATATATATATATATATATATATATATATATATATATATATATATATATATATATATATATATATTTATAATAATATAATAATAATATATATATATATATATATATATATATATATATATATATTATATATATATATATATATATATATATATATATATATATATATATATTATATATATTATAATATAATTAATTATTTTAAAGTAAAATATCGGTATCTGTATCGGTATCGGCATCGGTATCGGCCATATTTTTAGGTATCGGTATCGGTATCTATCGGGAAATTTTTAAGGTATCGGTATCGGTAAAAATTTTGGTATCGTATATCATATTATATATATATATATCATATATATATATATATATATATATATATATATATATATATATATATATATATATATATATATATATATATATATATATATATATATATATATATATATATATATATATATATTATATATATATATATATTATATATATATATATATATATATATATATATATATATATATATATATATATATATATATATATATATATATATATATATATATATATATATATATATATATATATATATATATATATATATATATATATATATTATATATATATATATATATATATATATATATATATATATATATATATATATATATATATATATATATATATATATATATAGAGACACTGAATTATTATAAGAATATTAAAAGCATTAATATTTTCTCTTTTTAAGAATTCTCTTCTCTATAGATTAGTTATTAACCGAAAGTTAAAAACTAAAAGAATAAAAGCAAAACACGAGTTTGATTTAACGTAATTAAAATTACTAAACTTTAAACAAAATTATCAAATGAGACAAACTCTGTTAAACAGCAACGTAAAATATTCTGCTCCAAGTCCAGTTTCTGGCCAACCAAATACCCCATATACCCAGTGGGAATCTTCCACCTCTTGGGCAATATTTGGCATCTCTATTGACACCCACACACGTGCAAAAATATATATATATATATATATATATATAATATATATATATATATATATATATATATATATATATATATATATATATATATATATATATATATATATATATATATATAGCCTTATTAATTTACTCTACCTGTCGCCTTAGATCTATTGAATCCTCTTGTAAAGCTAATAATCGCAGTTCTGTAATGGCACTATTAGTCTGTAAAATTTAAATATAATTTGTTTTAAAATTGTTATTTATATTTTTAATTAATGATTTATTAAGTAATTGTATATATACATATAGATATATATATACAATATATATATATATATATATATATATATATATATATATATATATATATATATATATATATATATATATATATATATATATATATATATATATATATATATATATATATATATATATATATATATATATATATATATATATATATATATATATATATATATATATAATTTTACCTTTTCAGAAAGAACATCGGAAATATGGATAATTACGTAGAAATTTATGGTCATTGATAAAAGAAAATAGTAATATTGCAGAAAATGAAAAGAATTTGCTGCCTTTGTGACGAAAAGCAAAAAATTAAGAAAACTGTTTACAAATAAAATCGAAATAGCTAGCAAAAAATAGGAGAAAACCACTTCAGAGACTGTGTGATACGTAACCAAAGAACTTTGACACTTCTTTAAGTGAATCAATTGGTTTTCCTGATAAAAAGAAGCATTTCTTCTTGTAAAAGTACTCATAATTTTACATTTTAAATGCTGAAGGAATCCCGATAGCTGTAGAACGATTGCGTAAAATAAACAAATGATGTTTCTCATTTTGCCGGTAAAATAAAAGAGTATAAGTAATTTCATTGTTTTATGAAAGGGTGTAAGATTAACAGATTTGTAGGTTCTCCATAATCGATAGAAGTAATCTTAACTGTGCAAGAACGACAAAGAATAGTAAAGTGTATCCCTTATCTTTACAAGTCTTTTTAAAAGAAACTGAGTGTATATATTTTAGTAATTTTCCAAACATTTTTGATTTTAAATAGTAATGATGATTTATCATAAAAGCTGTAATGATCCAAATGAAATAGTTAAAAACTGAGGACAGCTCCCAGAATTTTTTGAAACGAGCTTTTGTTCTGTATCCAACGCTCTCCAAGATATGAAAATAGGAACTGAATAAGATTTATAACGATTACACAATTCTCACAAATGAAAAAGCAGTTATAATAAACCTTTGAAAGAAGGGAAAACCAATCATTGCTGTAATTTCGTTTTTTCCTAATTCCAAATAAAGTTGCAGTTAAGATCAAAAACTTCCAACCCAAATTCGATTTCATTTCAGTCTTTTTAAGTTTTCATAAACAACTTCTTTAAATGAAACTCGCCACTGTCTTGTTTACTAAATATAAACAATATTTCTGAAGAACTTGTTTGTAATTCTTGTTAGTCATAAACAAGCTCTTTAAATGAAACTCGCCACTGTCTTGTTTACTAAATATAAACAATATTTCTAACGAACTTGTAAGTCATTCTTCATGTTATAAAAAGTGAAAAGAAGAAGAGATCGCTACTGTTCAAAATCAATCAGTTTGTTCTTTTTTCAAATCATTTTATGGACGGTGATGTATTACACTATTAAATAATATAATTTATTTCAGGAATCTATTAAATTTCTTTCATTTCGCTTATGCAATAAGAAAAATTTCGCTTCTTCCTTTTTAAGTATTTTTGATTATTATAAACGATTAAAAATCTAACAATTTGGATGCCAATTTATAACTAACAGTTTATGAATGAAATTTATTCGACTATTTTTTTTTCTAAATGAAACGACAAACCTTTTTTAAAAATAAATATTTGTACATTACTCATAATCCTAAATCAATAGTATTGCTATAACCTTTTAAATAAGATAAAGGTTCACTAAAAGCGAAAATACTTTATATATATATATATATATATATATATATATATATATATATATATATATATATTATATATATATATATATATATATATATATATATATATATATATATATATATATATATATATATATATATATATATATATATATATATATATATATATATATATATATATATATATATATATATATATATATATATATATATATATATATATATATATATATATATATATATATATATATATATATATATTTTAACCCGCGGAGTGATAGGATGGTCTAGGCCATTCCGTTTGACTCCGCTTCCCTTTTGGTTCATTTCTTATCGCGTCACCTTATCAGTGGATCTCTAGTGTACCCTCGTCTCATATTGGAGTGTCTATGCTCCCATTACCTCCACCTCATTTCTTTACATGTTCTCACAAACCTACAAGAGCTTAATTATTCATTACCTTCTTAAGCAAACAAAATGGCGAAACAAACGATAGCCTCGGAGATCCCTTACCCCATCATCACTTGGAAGTTTGCGGCCTCCGATGGTGGGATGGTGCCTTCAAGAACTAACTTCTGGCTTGCTCCGGTGCACGGTCTTATTTTTTCATTAATTTCTGCAACATTCATTGTCTTTTTTTCTAATTTTCTCTTTGTCAAACACCACCTCTCTTCCTCTACACCTCATTTTTTGTTCTTAACCGAAACTCAGATGTTTGGGTGCGCTGACAAAAACCTTATTCTGTCAGTTCCTACTGTCTCTATCCTCAATTTTCAGCCAAAGACAGATGTTACGCATATGTGAGCAACGATGTTGTCTGTCCTCGAGTCTTCTGAATTCTCTATAAAAAGTAAGTTATTATAAAAATTAAGTTATTATAAAAAAAGTAAGTTTTTATAAAAAATTAAGTTACTATAAAAAGTAATATAAATAAGTTTAAAAAGTTAAAATAAAAAGTAATTTATTATTTAAAAGTAAGTATAAAAATTGAAGTTATTATAAAAATTAAGAAATTATGAAAAGCAAGTTATTATAAAAAATGTAAGTTATTATAAAAAAGGAAGTTATATAACTTACACAATTTAATAAGGTCTTTTATCTATTTTACTATTTTTTTAAATTTAATTTACATTTTGATATATATATATATATATATATATATATATATATATATATATATATATATATATATATATATATATATATATATATATATATATATATATATATATATATATATATATATATATATATATATATATATATATATATATATATATATATATATATATATATATATATATATATATATATATATATATATATATATATATATATATATATATATATATATATATATATATATATATATATATATATATATATTATTATTATAATTATTTAATACTATTAATACTAATATGCCATTTACCGTGGCTCAAACGGTAAAGTGATTGACTCACGTGCTTGAGGGAAAGATCCAATGTTTAGACTTTTTTTTTATTATTTGAGCTATTGAGCTGAAATTTACAATGTATATGCATTTTTCCCCGCTGAAAACAGTCGATTTCTGACGTTTTTCTGAGTTTCTAACGGTTTAGCAGTTATAGGGGGTCAAAATTCAAAAAGAGATTAAATAGAAGTGGTAAAATAGTGGTCAGAATGATCCAAAAACTCCCCTGTACATTCTTAGCCCCAATTTCTACAAATTAGAAACAAAACATTTGGGAAAAGTACTGATAGTAATTGATTATAGAAGTTCAAATTTTTTTTAGAAAAAAAAATTGAAAAAAACATACCCTTCCGGAGAAAAAAATTTATTAAAAAAAATTGATGTTTCTAATTTTTTTTTAAAATTGGAAATTGTTTAGAGGAGGGATGGATCTAAAACTTTTATTTAGGACACTTTTAAAAACTAATTGTTTGATTTGAGATACAGCCTCTCAAAATTTGGAAAATTTGAAATTTCGTCGAAAATTCGGCCATTTTCGATAAGCTGTATCTCGAATCAGACAAATATTTTTAAAAGTGTTTTAAATAAAAGTTTTAGATCTATCCCTTCTTTAAAAAAAAAACAAAAAAAAAAAAAGAAAAAAAACCCATATTTTTTTTTTTTTTAATTTTTTTGTCCGAATGTGTGAATTTTTCAAAATTGGAAAAAAAAAATTTCGACACCTGGTCAAGTAAGGGCATATAACCTGTTTTCTGTTATGCACACATCAAAACTCATTAACAAGTTTTTGTAGCCAATAGATTTTGGAATATACACACCAAGTTTGAGATCAAAAAAATTTTTTATGGGGCTTCACCGTAGATTTAAACATACCTTAAATTTCAAAAATTACCCCTAAACTTTAAATCTCTCGTAAAAACGTTAGGAATGGAGTTTTTTCGTCGGGAAAAAAGCTATCTATACTGAAATTTTCAGGAGAATCGGATGAAAATAAAAATTATTTCAACAATGGATCCTTCCCTTGAGGGCGCCGGTTCGATCCCACTTGGGGATCCTAGGTATATGCTACCTAGAAAAGTTCCTCTCCTCGAATAGGGCAATGCCCGTGAGATGTGAACCCTTTCTATAAAAAAAATAAAAAAAAAACAAAAAAAAACTATTATTATACTAAAAGTCCACAGTAAAAAGTACAATGATCTCAATTTTTAATGATTTTTAATCATAAGCCTGAAGAGAACTTATTAACATTGAAAGGTCTAACTTCTTTTTAATTTAAGTTTAACCTTCATTTAAATGTATATTTTTGAAAGGCTGATGCAGTTAGTGTGTCTTTTATTTTGATATATATATATATATATATATATATATATATATATATATATATATATATATATATATATATATATATATATATATATATATATATATATATATATATATATATATATATATATATATATATATATATATATATATATATATATATATATATATATATATATATATATATATATATATATATATATATATATATATATATATATATATATATATATATATATATATATATATATATATATATATATATATATATATATATATATATATATATATATATATATATATATATATATATATATAATCAATGGATAAATTAGCTTTAATTTTTAAACAATAGAATTCACACATTATTACATACAGTCAAACTATTGATTTTTGTTCGTTAAGAAATTCATTATTGAAATTTCAATTTAGTCTGTTTCAGAATAGAGATAAGTAAAATGTCACTTGGAAGTTTAAAGTTCAATCTCTTTCTGGCAAGTTTAATGGGAATCAAACCATTATCTTTCCCAAAAAGGTTCCCAGAATGGATTTATCTTATTTCTAGGTTGATTTATAATTTGATTTTTGTTACAATTATTTCCATGTATCTTTTAATTCTTTTGAACACCCCATTCAAAGTAATAGACCTTTTTGCTAGTAGAACTTCAGCTAGTGGTTTATTTGTTTTTATTATGGACATTGTATCAGAAAGCGTTAGGCCACTATGGGACCTGAGTTACATATTTATTATTATTTATTTACGAGCTTGGGACAATATATTTTCTTCACTTCATAAGTATATTCATATTTGGGATAAAGCTTTCGGTAAATATGAGAAAGGGGAGTGGAATATTTATATCGCTTCATTTGTACTGGAGGTTTCATTTGCTATTTCAATTGTAATATTTTTAACAGCATCTCCAAGTATTACTATAGCTTTCGTGGTTGATTGGACAGTTCACATTGCTTCACTTGGACTTGTTGTTATGACACACATTTTCTTTGATATTATTCGCTTAATTTCAATTGCTCAAAATAAACTGGAAGCAGAAGTTAAAAACATGTGTAAAGAAGAATATACGAAATATGGAAAGAAAAGGAGAAACTCTGAAATACTCAGAACATCAGCGTTTCAAAGAGAAGATTTATTCTGGACTAAATTCCGCAGAAAAGTTTTCAAAGTAAAATGTCTTACAGAGGAATTATTTGATAACTTCTATATTTTTGTTTCCTTCACTTTTATTTATTGCTTTATCTATTTTATTGCAATAATCACAATAATGGCAACGCGATATGGAATAGATACAAAATATATCATTGGAAACTCGATTAGCGCTCTTTACGTTTTGGCTATTTCTTCAATTTCGGATATTCCTCATAGAAAGGTTTGTATACCTTTTATATATATATATATATATATATATATATATATATATATATATATATATATATATATATATATATATATATATATATATATATATATATATATATATATATATATATATATTTTTTTTTTTTTTTTTTTTTTTTTTTTTTTTTTTTTTTTTTTTTTTTTTTTTTTTTTTTTTTTTTTTTTTTTTTATTATTATTATTTCTTTTATTAATTAAAAATGCTTTTATAAAATTCTAATAGATATATATATATATATATATATATATATATATATATATATATATATATATATATATATATATATATATATATATATATATATATATATATATATATATATATATATTCACTGCAAAAATTGTCCTAACGAATCGTTGGGACAAGTGGCAAAAATGTCACAGTAAATTTTCAAAAGAGAAAAGACTTGTTAAGCATAAGAAAGTCGCTTCACCGATTTATTTTCTAATAAAAAAAATAACTGAAAAATTTGTTGTGACATTTTGCCACTTGTCCCAACGATTCGTTAGGACAATTTTTGCAGAGTATATATATATATATATATATATATATATATATATATATATATATATATATATATATATATATATATATATATATATATATATATATATATATATTGTCTTTAAATATGGACTTCTCGTAATATAATACCAAATATATTAATAATAATTGTTCCTTTGAAAACAGAAATCTGAGATTTTTTTGTTTCCCAATTTTTAATTTATTCAAATAAATTTACCATGCAATAAATAAAGTAGAAATTTCTTAATAAATAAATTTTTTAACTAATACTTCGCATTGGGGGAGAGATTCACAAGTCTTGAACTTGTGACGTCCTGCCTGGAGGGACGGCATATGCCCTTAGTTGGTGAGGCTTTCTCTTAGAAACGAAACAAATATTTCGTATTGCATTATAAAAGTAATGTATTTTTAAGGGTTTTTAAGGGTTTCTTCACGGCGAACGTTATTTTTCCACATCTGTGACTTAATTTTCTTCTCTTAATATCATTTTTCAGTTAGGGGCTTTACAGTCACTCAAATAACATCTGAATTAGCTGTTACTCGTAGTTCTCAAGAGTGGAAGTGAAGTGACTAGACTAAAAGATTAACGGATTTCTATTTTATTTTTAATTTGACCACTTTTTTTTTTTTCTTAAAAAAAGAAAGATTAGTATTTTATTTATGTGTGCTTCTATATTCTTCTGCATTCAATTATATTGTTATTTTTATTGCTATTTTTTATTTAGAGTGAATTATTAGCAAACTACTTATACGATATCGCTTCAAAAGAAGATAATTTCAAATTAAAGACCAAGGTAAATTACACGAATAGCTTACATAGGTTGAAGTATATATATATATATATATATATATATATATATATATATATATATATATATATATATATATATATATATATATATATATATATATATATATGTATATATAGTCAATCTTTTATTCTGAAATGGTTATTTATTAGTCTTTTTTATTAAATTATTATAATTATTATTTTTTTTTTTCGAAAGCAGATTTTGGGACTTTGCAAAGTTTTGGAAAATTTTCCTAAAATTTCATGTTGGGGATTTTTCACAATAGGACGCCACAGCTTAGTTCCAGTAAGGATTTATATTACATATATATATGTATATATATATATATATATATATATATATATATATATATATATATATATATATATATATATATATATATATATATATATATATATATATATATATATATATATATATATATATATATATATATATATATATATATATATATATATATATATATATATATATATATATATATATATATATATATATATATATATATATATATATATATATATATATATATATATATATATATATATATATATATATATATATATATATATATATATATATATATATATATATATATATATATATATATATATATATATATATATATATATATATATATATATATATATATATATATATATATATATATATATATATATATATATATATATATATATATATATATATATATATATATATATATATATATATATATATATATATATATATATATATATATATATATATATATATATATATATATATATATATATATATATATATATATATATATATATATATATATATATATATATATATATATATATATATATATATATATATATATATATATATATATATATATATATATATATATAATTTCAGATATTGAGCAGCTTCGTTACTTATTTGATAGTTGGTTTTCAATTTAGTTTCCCGTCTTCATCAAGAAGTGACCAAAATCAACCTGAAGGTTGACATCATTCATGCAATCAAGAAACAAACTTACTCGTCTCGCTCTCTCTCTCTCTCTCTCAATATTATTATTATTATTACTATTGATATTTTTATTATTATTATTATTATTATTACTATTATTATATTTATTATTGCATTTTAACATTTGTTGTTGTTATTATATTTGAATTATTTATTATTATTATCGTTATTATTATTATTATTATTATTATTATTATTATTATTATTATTATTATTATTATTATTATTATTCTTCTTCTTCTTCTTCTTCTTATTATTATTATTATTATTATTATTATTATTATTATTATTATTATTATTATTATTATTATTATTATTATTATTATTATTATTATTATTATTATTATTATTATTATTATTATTATTATTATTATTATTATTATTATTATTATTATATTTCTATTTTTATTTTTATTCGTTTTTTTTCCTTTTATTATTATTTTTATTTTATAATGGTGACATTGATTATATTCCTTAATGTATTATGGAATAGGATGGACTCCTTTTATTCCTGCAATAATTTCAAATTTTCATCGTCTGGAATCGCAATCCATTTCTTTGTTTGAAATTTTGTTCAAGGTCACACAGATGAGAAGCGTCTTTTATGAAGCTTTGAATAAATATATTCTTTTCATTGGTAATTTTTTTTTTTATTTTTTTAGTTCTTCCCTTATTATTTAGTAAGTATAACAATAGTGAATCAATAATTAATATATGTATATTCAATATTTCTTTACGCAAACTTTTAGAGTTGTTGAATTTTTTATATCAGTAATTAATATAATTGCTTTGCTTAGTTAAAATTTAAAATACTTCCTCATTCTGACCTTGGAAAGACATTTCGTGCTACTGAGTAAATCATAGTCGTGGATACAGCGTTTATCCATTGCCAAATGAATAGAAAATCAAATGGAAAAAAGTAATTAACTTATCTTAAATCGATCTCTATAAAATGTCATCGAAGTGAGAAGAATTCTGTTCGACTGGAAATTAAAGAGGTTATGATTTTTACAGAATCGAAGCAGTTCTATAATATCAAGATATCGTCTAGAATTACCAATTTTGCATTGTATTCAAGAGAAAAGAAGAAACGAAGCTTGTGCAACGTACGTAAAGACTGCCAAATGCATGAAGACACATACGAAATAAGGAGAGAGAGAGCAAACCTCACACGAAATGAAAAAAATGTGTCTCATTGTAAAGAATAATTATAAATGCCACTCCAAATACTCGATAAGATCCAGGAGAAAGATAGAACTGAACCCTTCATATATATGCTAGCGCTAGCAGTATTCCATAAAAAAGTGGATGAAACTCGCTCACTCTTTCTCTCTCTGAGTATATATATATATATATTAGGGATGGAGTGAAGTATCGGTATCGGTATCGGCAATATCGGCATATTTTTGAGTATCGGTATCGGCATATTTTTGAGTATCGGCAATTACAGTATCGATATCGATATCGGTAAAATTTTTGGACAAGAGTAAAGTATCGGTATCGGTAGTAGTATCGGCAAGTATCGGCATATTTTTAGGCATCGGGTATCTGTATCGGGGAATTTTTAAGTATCGGTAAAAATTTTGGTATCGCTCCATCCATAATATATATATATATATATATATATATATATATATATATATATATATATATATATATATATATATATATATATATATATATATATATATATATATATATATATATATATATATATATATATATATATATATATATATATATATATATATATATATATATATATATATATATATATATATATATATATATATATATATATATATATATATATATATATATATATATATATATATATATATATATATATATATATATATATATATATATATATATATATATATATATATATATATATATATATATATATATTAGTAAAAGAAACTGAAGAATTAAGAATTCTCACAGCCATAACCAAATTCTTATCTTCTCGATGTTCTTTAACAAACGATGACATTAGTGGTTTGTATTACGAAATATAAATTAAGTTTTTTGCAGGACAGGCAGCAGAGATATTGAAGGTATTATAAAAATCATGAGAAAATTTTTGAAACAAAGGAAAAATTGATGACAAGGATTTTAATGACCAGATAAACATGTCCTATTCTATCAGAACCATTAAATTTTTCAAGGCACATATTTGTATGATTTCCTAATATAAAGGATCATAGATCTATGATATAGGTGAGAGTGAAGACTTTATAACATTTTTAAATGGATAAGAGGAATATGCACGAAAATTATTAAAAATAAGTTTTCATAATAATCCAAAATATTTCAATGAAACGTCTTAAATTCTCTGTTCAGATAACGTTACAAATGTCTACAATTTGAATTAAAATATGTTTGTGAATTTCAAAATCAATGATTTCTGATAATTAGTTTTTACTGTTTATCCGCACCCTACCACCGCATTTAAAAAGCCTAGCCAATGATGTACAACCAAATCCCTAAATATAATGACCACAGCAGTTTTGAAGGAAGGTCAAGCGAGAAGTTACTATGTATTTTAAATCAAAACAAATAAAAAACATTGTTTCCTACCCTAGAAGAAATAAAACAGAATTAAAACAAAAAAACATAAATAATTTAGATCAGCAAATCATAAATGCTTTTGAAATATAGTTTAAATCAGAGGTTCAATCTTTCTTTTGCTTGTGGACTCCCTGATATTTTTTTTTTTTTAATTAAAGTTCAATCTAACGGAAATTGCCCTATTCGAGGAGAGGAACTTTTCTAGGTAGTATATACCTCAGATATCCAAGTGGGATCGAACCGACGCCCTCAAGCACGTGAGTCAATTACTCAACCGTTTGAGCCACGGTAGATAGCATATACTCATACGTAATATTCCTAAATTAAATATTTATTAATAGGTTAGAAAAAGCTAATAATTAATCCAGTCCAAAACTTCTGTGATTAACAGTTGAGAAACGTTGGTTTAAACGGAAATTTTAAGATGTAAAAAGTCAAAAACTTTAAAAAAAAGAAAAGAAAATACAATCAGTATTACCGCAAATCCAACCATCTTGCGGCACCGAAATATTAGTTTCTTTCAAGAGAAGGTGGGGTCTTTCTTGCGGAAGACTTGAAAAGATAGAAGATGATACAGAGATAAGAAGGTAAACGGAGGAACCCAGAGGAGGAAAGAATTTAACAGTATAAGGAGAAGGATTATCAGTTTGTGAATAAAATAAAAATTTAAAAACTTAAATTTCTTAAGTTGAAATTTCAAAAATCTGCAATTTAATTTGTTTGATATAATTTGTTTGATATAAATGATTTTATATCTCTTTTTTCCTATCTTAGTCAAACTTTATTTGATAATAATAATAATAATAATAATAATAATAATAATAATAATAATAATAATAATAATAATAAATTTTAAATGACTTTGGAAAATGTTGATTTATTATACCAAATAAGGCTCTTATGAATCATTTGATATTATCATAAGGATAAAAATAGGTAAGGATTATTTTATTTTAAAATAATTTTAGGAATTGGAAACTAATGAAAAAAAAAAAAAAATAAAAAATAAGGGAAAAAAAGAAAAGTACAAAAAATATTCATAAAATATTTAATTTTTGTACATATACTTCACCTATATATATATATATATATATATATATATATATATATATATATATATATATATATATATATATATATATATATATATATATATATATATATATATATATATATATATATATATATATATATAAATTATTTTAATTTTTTACTCACACACCCTTTCCCACAATTGTGGGGTGGTGTCTAAAATAGGCCACATCCATTTCCCAGTCCTCATTCCTGTCACCAATCTTTTCCACTCACTCCAATCTCCGTCAACCGCACAACCCATTCCCAGCTCATTTCTCTGTCCCTCAATAGCTCCATGACCCCACCCATCCAACCTCCCCTCAGTATTAGCCTACCTCTCACACCCTCCACTTCTGATACAAATACCTTTTTTGCCAGATTCTTCTCACTCATACTACAAACATGCCCAAACCATCTCAGCATGCTTTGTTCAGCTCTCCTAACCATACTCCTTCTCTAACTACTGATACTCCCTTATTCTAACATTCCCTTATTCCAACATTCTTCACTCAATTCTTTCTACCTATACCACACACAGCCCTCATACTCTTCATTTCGAAAACTTCAACCTTTTTCTCTTCCTCGCATTCAACCACCATACAGCATCCCTCAAATATTTTCACCTTCCACTACTTCAAATATCCCTCAAATCTCCCAACATCTTTTCCCCCTTCTCTTATTCTATGCACCACTTCATCACCCTCACTACCATCCCCTCCCCAAAATTCGTCCCCAGAAATTTAAATGAATTAGCCTACTTTAATCTCTATCTCCACACTTTCATTTGCATTTCTTCTTCCCCATCCTCACCACTCTCCCTTCCCTCTTCACTTTAATTTGCATTTCATCTCCCCCATCCATACCCCACTCCTCTCCCTCCATATTTTTCATCAACAACACTTTACTCTTAACAGCATTTACTTTTAAGCCCAACTCGTTCATCCTTTCACATACTCTTCCACTAGTATCTTCAAACTCCCCTGTGTTCCCGCCAAAAGTACATCATCATCAACATAAAAAAATACACTCACATCCCACACACCCTGTTGCTCCCTCATTCTCACACCTGTACCCATCCTTTCCATTATTTTCATCACTTTGTTTATATATATATATATATATATATATATATATATATATATATATATATATATATATATATATATATATATATATATATATATATATATATACATAATAACATATACTTTCATATCTAAGATAACCTTATTTAAAATGATCATTTTCCATTATGAAAAGGGCAAAAATTTACATTTTCATTATTCATATGAAAATAGTTTTTTTTTTTTTTTTAAAAAAAAAAAAAAAAAAAAAAAAAAAAAAAAAAAAAAAAAAAAAAAAAAAAAGCATATATATATATATATATATATATATATATATATATATATATATATATATATATATATATATATATATATATATATATATATATATATATATATATATATATATATATATATATATATATATATATATATATATATATATATATATATATATATATATATATATATATATATATATATATATATATATATATATATATATATATATATATATATATATATATATATATATATATATATATATATATATATATATATATATATATATATATATATATATATATATATATATATATATATATATATATATATATATATATATATATATATATATATATATATATATATATATATATATATATATATATATATATATATATATATATATATATATATATATATATATATATATATATATATATATATATATATATATATATATATATATATATATATATATATATATATATATATATATATATATATATATATATATATATATATATATATATATATATATATATATATATATATATATATATATACAACCATGTCTTACGTAAATCATAAGATTATTTTACAATCTGTTTCATAAATACATTTCTCTTGTTGATCAACTTAATTTTACTTGGAAATACACGAAACATTATGAAAATATTTGGAGAAATAAAAAAAAAAGAAACAAATGAGACAATGAAGAAAAAATAGCTTGAAAAAACAACAACAATAATAATAAATAGGAAATCAAACAAAGAAGAAAATGAAAATGGAAAAAAAGATGATGGAAAATGAAAAAAAAAAAGAAAATGATGAAGGCAAAGATGATGAAAAGAAGAAAAACAATAAGATGGGGAAAAAGAAGAAAAAAAAAGAAAAAGTAAAGTTAAATTAAACAAATAAAAAGAAAATAAGAAAAGAAAAAGGAGAGAAAAAGAAGAAAAGAAATAACATTGCACTTAAAATGATTATTTATAATTTTAAAAACACTTTAAATTACACTAAAAATAAATTTACAAAATAAGCAATAGCCTACAGTTATAGGTATATCACATTTCTTTTTATTTCAATAATAATAATAATAATAATAATAATAATAATAATAATAATAATAAGTAATAATTATAATAATAATAATAGTATTAATAATAAGAGTAATAATATTATTATATTTATCATTATTTTTATTATTACAATTATTAATAGTTTTAATATTTTTATTATTACTACTACTATAGTTATTTTCATTATTATTCTTATTATTATTTTTAATTATTATTATTATCATTATTAATATTATCATTTTTATTATTATTATTATTGTTATTATTATTATTATTATTATTATTATTATTATTTGTAGTAGTAGTAGTAGTAGTAAGTGAGGAACGACCATTCATTTTCTTTATTAAGAAGTATCGTTTAAATTCATATTCCTTTACTTTGAAAAATAAAATAAAATAAAATATTAATAATAATAATAATAATAATAATAATAATAATAATAATAATAATAATAATAATAATAATAAAATAATAATAAAAAAGGAATTTATTTATCTATACCCATCCACAGTAAAGTTAAGTTTGAAGACGCGTAATGAAAACCAAACTAAATCTAAGAGGAAGAGAAGCAAGAAGGTCTGAATATTGCAAAAGCTTTTTATATTGGGAATAACTTTTTCGACAGTTCTGCTTCGCTGTACGAAGAAATTTACTTCTTCTCATTCAAAAATATTAGATTAAAAATCGCTTGAAAAGGAAAAAAAATATGAACAATCAATATGGAACCAGTATGTAATGATAATAATAATAATAATAATAATAATAATAATAATAATAATAATAATAATAATAATAATAATAATAATAATAATAATAATAATAATAATAAATAATAATAAATGTAGTAAATTTAAAAAATAAAATGTGTCTACTTAAATAATTAATTTAAATATAATAACAGAATTCATATTCTATCTTAATCTAAACTATTAAATTTTCGAAGTTGTATATCAACGCACAAACTGAACAAACCGCAACGAACGGGACTTTTTAAATACACAAATGATTTAAAATGCCATATATATATATATATATATATATATATATATATATATATATATATATATATATATATATATATATATATATATATATATATATATATATATATATATATATATTATACAAATATTTTATTTCTTAGAATTTTGTTAGGGGGGTCTTGATCTCCGTTAGGTTTTGACCTCCATTAGAGGGTCCTCTTCCTCCTCCTCTTCCTCTTCCTCCTCTTCTTCCTCATCCTCTTCTTCTTTCTTCCTTTTGAAAGACTGTTTTTTATCAGGATTGAAAAGGTAAAAGCAGTCGGACTTCGACTCACTGATTGCTGGCGAAGTACCGCCATCCGTAGTAGAACTGTCTCTT
>SEYY01011219.1:35000-55000 GCA_009176605.1 Armadillidium nasatum | reverse complement strand
ATATATATATATATATATGTAAATTCTTGTTTGTTTTTTGTTTATTTATACGTTAATAATCGTTGAAGTCTCATGTTACTTTGGTACTTTTCACGATTTCAAAAAAAAGTTGCAGCTTTCATTCTCTTTCAAACTGCTTGAATATTTCATCTCCTGACAGTTATTCCACCTATACAATGCTTTCATCTTTCTTCATAAGGATTTACTGTTCTTAAACACCTAAGATGAATCAGATGACAGCCTCTTATGAACAGGTTCAACTCTTTAAATTCGATACTCGAAAGAATTATTCAAGATTTACGTGTCTTCTGATTTAGTAGACTTTATCCTTACAATACAGCTTCGTCATTTATTTTCTTTATTACTGTAGCAGTTTTTGATGAAAAGAGCCAACATCTACATGAGAAGACGCCCGAAAGTTCTATGAAAGAAAAGAACTGACTGTTTACATTTATGACTTGTTTGTCCTTAAAAATTATAATACAAAAAATGATTTACAATTTTTTAGTTTTAAATTACGAAAAATGAAGAAATGTTCTAAGCCACATTCACTTGTATATTTTTAAAAAAAAATAATTAAGCACATTTGTTAAGGTTTGATCAAAGAGAGAGAGAGTTGAACAAGAGAGAGGAATTTAATATGTAGAATGAATAATCACTCGAGATCTCCTCAAAGGAAATGGAAAGTAACTCAGTAATTTAAAGAGCTTTCTTTGCTACTTGGAATAACGACATAATGAGAAAAATACAATCATTTAAAAGCAGTAAAAGAATGAAGTGAGATTAAGATGGTATCTGTTAGTAAGGTGAATTAAACGAAGCCCAAGATTCTCCTCTGTTAGAAAATAAACTTCAATAAGGGAACTTTACTCCATATTTGTAATCATAAAAAATAGAAAGAAAAAGATACCCGTGTACTGATAACAGAGGAAGACTTAAGCTATTTATTTTTGAAGATATTTTAGTTGTGTGAAAAATGTATCAAGTAGGTAGAAAACGAAAGTGTGGAAAATGAGTCAAATATATAGAAATAAAAGTTAAATTTTTGAAACATTTAAAACTCATTTTCATTGTCCCAGTTAAATTTATGAGGAAGGAAGACGAGAGAACGCTGTCAAAATGTAGCTCCTTAGCTAATGCTTTGTATAGTTATCGGCATAAGAGTGAGCAAGCGATGAGGTAACTCATACAGAGGGTGAGATCGGTAATTAAAATACAAAGAGATTTGAGGCAAGAATAAAATCGTGAGAAATCGCTTTTGAAAGAATGAGAAGATCAGTAATAACCATCTAAAAAAAACTGCCTTCCTGAAGGCAGAGTTCCTGCAATAAGTATTTCGAGAGGAAAGTCAGAGTTATTCATAGGATCATTTGCTTTGGTCGAAGGGTAAGAAAATAGAATATACGCCTCCATGCCAGAGACAACAACTCTCGGTTATACATTCTGCAAGATTTTAATTAACTCCCTTTGATTTGCTATTACCCAAATATAGTATCTTAATAAAAACTTGAATAGAAGGCTATAATCACAAATGAAGAGATGAATACTGAAATCTTGAGAGAAAAAGACTTACGGTATAAGAATGGTAAAGAGCTCTATGCTTGGTAGTCTTTACAATCAATATTGTGACACTACTTACTGAAGCTAATATATAATGGTTAAAAGGAATTTGGATATGTATTATGTTGTATTTTTAGTACGCATATATTTACTGAAGATGTGTTTTGTATAAATATATGAGTAAAAGTCTTTAGAGTTTAGGATTTTAAAGGGATTTCCATTTCATTCTAGCACATCATGTACCCCCTGGAGTTTCTTCAAAGTTCATACTGACAATACCTTTATCCACCTCAAAGTACGTGACCTATAAAGAAGGTTAACAAGGAGTTACCTTCTCTCATTTCACATTTTTTTAAAAATTTCTATTGTAGATCACGCAAGATTGGTTTTTAGCTTTTTTTTTTCTGTAGTGTATCTTTTCCAGTCATTTTTAAGCCATGGAATTTTTTTCCAATCCCTGTTTTTTTCTTTAAGTAAAATCTCTCTTTCTTACACACTCATGTGGGACCGATCTAATCCTTGATCTCAATAGGTGGTTTAATTTTCGCTTCATCCTTAATAATGGTTATAGCTATGAGTAATGATTTTCTAAGAAAAATACGTAAAAATAAATCTGTTTTACAACAACATCAACTACTAAATTTTAGTAAGGTATTCTTTAATTAAATACGCTGATACACTTTCCTTTTATATTTTAATCCCTACCTGCAATATTCTCACCTTGATCATCCTTATCCATGGAATGGACTTGTCCGGGTAGAGCAGCTTCATTAGCATTAGATTTTCGTCTGTAATTGGCGGAAGCAATGGTGGACATGCGACGAGCGTTGATACTTCTCCTACTTAAGTGGTCGTTAATTTCTTGGTCGTCCTCGTTGACCAAGTTTTTATTGTATTTGTAGTGCAACTGTTGGTGTGCAGAAGAGTGGGTAAGTAAGTGATAAAAACATTAACATCTTCAAGAAGATTTGCAACAAAAATACTAAAATGAAAGGATTTTAAATTTTAAGGTATAAAACTGAAATAAAAATAAATGGTTTAAAAAGAAATAATATATCAAAAGTAGATAATAAAAAATATAAATTATATAATTTAACAATTTAAAAAAAATGAATATTTTTAAAATACAAAATCAATCAGTAAAAAGAAATAATCAAATAACTATTAATAAACAATATAAATAATAATTAAAAGGAACTAATTAAAGGGATTATTTTAGATAAAGGAATAAAAAAACAAATTAAGAAATATCTCTACTAATCAAAATAAATGCATGTGCTATTTTTAATATATTATAAAAAATTAGCAATAATAATGATAAAAAAAAGAGGTTCTAATCCTAAATCTGTGTCATTCAAAGACCCTGAAATTGAAAATTGAGTTTGACACATAAAAACATGGAAACAATTCACATACATTATTTTGATAAACAAACAATAATTTTAAATAGAGAGAGATTCTGAAAACCTTTGTTTAATAATAATAATAATAATAATAATAATAATAATAATAATAATAATAATAATAATAATAATAATAATAATAATAATAATAATAATAATAATAATAATAATAATAATAATAATAATAATAATAATAATAATAATAATAATAATAATCTAATCATAAACATAATCATAATAATAATAATAATAATAATAATAATAAATAATAATAATAATAATAATAATAATAATAATAATAATAATAATATAATAATAGTAATAATAATAATATTAATAATAATAAAAATGATAATAATAATAATAATTAAAACATGTTTAAACAAATAAATATATATATATATATATATATATATATATATATATATATATATATATATATATATATATATATATATATATATATATATATATATATATATATATATATATATATATATATATATATATATATGTATGTATATATATATATGAGACAAATGTAAGTTTTTAACATATTAAACAGATCTAACAAACATACAGAATCTGAAACAATCCCGATACAAGAATACACACATTAACACTAAACATACGAATAATTCAATTTTAATGTTTAAAATCCCTCTAGGAATTTCAACCTCAAAAATACATTCTCCAAAATACACCTCTATTACAGGCTATGAAGGAAGGAATGACTTGTCATTAATTTTATTTATTTATTTATTTATTTATTTATTTTATTTAATATTTGTTAAATATATATATATATTTGTATGTTATTAAATTTGTGAAATTTGTGAATAATTTATTTTTTATTGATTAACATATCTAAATTGATTTGTATTCAATAATAAACACTTTTAAAAATTGGTCAAAATAACTCAAAAATATTATTTCACTTTACAACAAAGTAGGAAAAGACAAACATGAAACATTTTTACTAATTCACAAGTGATTTTTTTTTTTGGTTTTGCATAATAAGGAAAAGTTATGTGAATCTAAACAAAAAAAAAATCTATGAAAAAAAGAATCTAAAATTCTATATTTCTTGCACTTCTTTCTTCAACATGTGCAAAAAAAGCTTCACTAAAAATATATAGGTAAAAATTTAGAAAAAAAAAACTAGTATAATGAATCTGCAATACTAATGAAATAATAATAATAATATCAATAATAATAATAATAATCCGAAACCTGTTTGGCGAAATAATGCGACGTCGTGGTTTATCGATCTTCTGCTTTATTTAAATGTGAATTTACTTACACAGGTCTCAGGCCTCTGAGGGGGGCGCCATAACTGTTTTAATTAAAGATCTTTGGTGTATATGTTTTTCACAAAACATTTTTTAAAAATTATAACAAAATATTTTTTAAAAAATTTCTTTCTTTCAGTAATTATATTTGTTATTTTCTCATATGAGTTACTTAAATTATTTAAAATAAAACAAGTTGAAAAACATGCATTTGTGGTAGTATTTAAAAAAAAAAAACTATTAAAAAAAATTAGATTTAAAATAAAAATATTAATTTATTTGATTTTTTTATACTGTATTTATTTTATTCATTTGAACATGAATTAAATTCATTCATTTCTTTAACATTAAAAATTAATGAAATCTTTCTACTGATATTAAATCTGTGAATATAGAAAAATTAAAAGGAAAAATATTTTCATCGATGACAAAATACACCCCTTTTGCTGCTTATTATTATTACGACATCCCATAAATATTTATTCAGTAACGTAAATTCCATCGTTATGAATCCATGACTCACAATCTTTGTAGAATTTTTTATTTCTGAAAAAGTTTTTTTTTCCTCTTTGGAAAAATTATCCAAAGGTAACGACATTAGATTCCATTTCCTAATGGGATTTAAATACTAGTTCTTCAAACAGGTTATGTAAACTTTGGAATAGAAGGAAAAATTGAAGAATTTGAAGAATTTTTATCGCAGAAATCTACGTGCGATATTTTCTGTATGATAATGATGGAATTCAACAAGTTTCCTGTTGTTTAATGTAGATCATTCTTTTTTTAGAGTAAGTATAGCATTTAAAAGCTTTTAACTGTTAGTGATAGATGCATGTTATAATATTTGCATCAACAGAAACTACATCAACATATTCTCACCAAATGCTAACAATTCGATTTATATATATATCTGGTCCCTCCTTTGCTTTACACATATTCAACTTTCCGAATGTCTTGTTAGAGTTCTAGATAACATTTTGCGGTGTGGTTTTTTCAATTTTATGAAATTCAATTTTATGAAAACTCTTTGAACATAAAGTTCTAACTCCTCTTTCAGTTAACAATTGAGCTTTTGATGTACGAAGTTAATTAATGATTTGCTAGTATTTTCAAACATTTCTGATTTGTGGCCTTTTGTTCTTAGGAACTATGAGGAGTCTTGTGTTGTGGAGATAGACGTATTCTAGGCATTTAACTGGCTACGACACATATACTTTCTTCAAAATACCTTCCTCGGAATTTCTCATTCATTTATTATGTTTGATGAACTTTAGATTCAAATCAAATCATTTCGTATCTGTAGCTGTCAATGGGAGGTTACCTTTTTCTTCACTGTCATAGTTAATGTCACTTAATGTTATGTAGCTTCTGTTATATTATTTCTGCTTTTCATTAACTGCCTTTTTGCTTCTCTTATAATTCTATTTATTACTATAGTAATAACTCGACCCATCGTTTTGTAACACATTTCAAATCCAAATTTTATAACTCAACAAAAATAGCAAATTATTTAGAAAATCTCAAATCACATTGGTTATTTGGGCAGCTTCAAAAATGTTGGAAGATCTGTTCAAGCTATGAGAATTACACTTTTTTTACTATAACTATTCAGGTGTTTCATTTGCCATAGAATGAAATATTGTTCTTACAAATGAGGAGCTTCAGTTCCACTCATATTCTGAATAGTGTCAGTTTATATTTTCAAAAGATATCAAGGGTTCATTTTCTCTACGACTTGGATTTGACTATCTATCGCTTTAATATTGGTACTGTAACTATAAGGACTATAGAGAAAACTAACCACTAGCATTCCACCACAAAAGAGGCACCTTCAAAAGAAAGTGCATTCTTACTCACTTATTTTATTTAACCAAATGAAAATTTGGTAATCTCTAAAGAAAATACGAGTTTTGTTTAGAGATTGATAACTGTTTGTTTTTAGCTCCGATACTCCCTTTCTTCCAGTCACTTCTGTTCTTCCTAATCAACAGACAGCATCTGTTTATCCTGCTAAATTTAATCTTTTCCATTCTAAGCCATGTGTATAACGTCACTTGAGAAATATACATTAAGTTTGACC
Source organism: Armadillidium nasatum (assembly GCA_009176605.1). Classification (NCBI taxonomy): domain Eukaryota; kingdom Metazoa; phylum Arthropoda; class Malacostraca; order Isopoda; family Armadillidiidae; genus Armadillidium; species Armadillidium nasatum. The sequence continues at coordinate 48,665 of SEYY01011219.1, read as the reverse complement.
TGGGGTGAGTTCCAATCTATCTGATATAATATCACCTTGTTAAAATAAAAAAAATGCAAAGAAATATAAATAATACTTCTAAATAAAAACATATTTTGCTCATTTCCAACGCTTACTGGAATTTGTTAATAATATACTCGTAAATAAACTCTGAGAATCATACTCCTAGTGACTACTTATATATATATATATATATATATATATATATATATATATATATATATATATATATATATATATATATATATATATATATATATATATATATATATATATATATATATCTATATATATATATATATATATATATATATATATATATATATATATATATATATAATATATATATATATATATATATATATATATATATATTAATAATAAATGAGAGATAATGGTTATAGTATGATTCATAAAGTTTTTATTTTGAGAATCTGTTCAAAGGCTGCTGCAGGTTTAGATCTAAGGAAAAAGGAAAATCTGTGTCAAACAATCTGTAAATGAGTTTATGGTATCAAGAAGGATTTGACTACTTTCCTATTACAAAAATTCATTTTAATATTCTTTTTCTTATTAATCAATTATGCTTCTATAAACCATAATTTAATAAACCAAATATTCCTACTCTGACCAGAAACTGTCCTTCCGTATAATAGTAGAGACAAACTACAAAAATTTTCTTCTACATTGTTGCATTCATTCTAAATGCGCGAGGAATAATCAGAGCTTTCTTCTATCTGTTGAAGTTTCAGGTATTTCCCAAAGTCTATTATTAATTTTATATTATTACATGTGATGACAACTTGTTAACAGTGTACAAAAGAAATTACACTTAATCATGTTCAGAACACGAGTTTACCCTCAGCTTCAAAAATTTATGACAATGGATATTAAATTTGAATTTTAGCTCTACATATATTGCCTCTGAATGATACATTTTAATTTTCTTTCTTTCCGCGCTTTCAAATTAAATTAGGCAAGGAAGTTGATGTAGAAGCTTATATTTCTTAATTAACAATTATGCTATTCAGTTTTTTCTTTATATAAGTAATATAGGCAAAAAAATCTTCACAAAAGTTCAGTAACGAACCTTGAGAATAAAATTCGAGTCTATGCAAAATTATAATTATTTAATGGGTGGCACACTACTCGTTTTCTAGAGTCCTAGATGAATAATCTTAAATGTTATTATAGAGTAAATGTTTTCCGTGTACCATGACATAACCATACACTGATCACGTGTTTTAGAGGTCGGTTGGATCCTAAGATCCTAGGTATATAATACCTATAGGAAAGTTTCTCTCCTCGGATAGAGATATCTGTGTCCGTGATATGTGAACTTTTTAAGTAAAAAAAATTTATTTAATCGAATAAAAAGTATTCTTTGTGAGGCAATCAAGTTTACTTTCCACTAGACTTCTACCAATCCACATTTAAAATTTTCCGTTTTTGCTCAGCATTTTCTACACTGCCTCTTATTGAATTGAAATTTTTAATTCCAATTAATGTACCTTAAAATCTAAGTGTATTTACTATAGTAATGACTATAGTAAATACGCTTGTTAAATCTATATTTCTATTGTGTATATATATATATATATATATATATATATATATATATATATATATATATATATATATATATATATATATATATATATATATATTATATATATATATATATATATATATATATATTGTATCTTTTATGTCCATTTTCCTATTGTATATATATATATATATATATATATATATATATATATATATATATATATATATATATATATATATATATATATATATATATATATATATATATATATATATATTGTACCTATATTATATCTATTTTCCTTAAAAGCCCTTCTCAAAGCCGTTGCATCCCTCTGTTGCTCATTTTCAGGAGGTTGAACTGAAACGACAGAAATTTGCCTCCTTGCTGAAGGAGGAAAGAAGGACGACCTCGCACTCATCCTATTCCTTCTTCTTTGAGGGCTTTATATTTAAAAAAAAAAAAAAACAAAAAGGAAATTAGTATTTTAAATAAACGAATAAATTAATTAATTAACACACTAATTATAAAAAAAAAAAAAAATCAAAATAGAGTCAACACTGAAAAATTAAAAAAAAAAAATTTTTATAATATATATTTAAAAAAAAAGCAAACAAACAATTGCAATCAATGTGAGTGTGTATGTGTGTGTGTGCGCTCACGAGTATGCTTACACATGTGTATGTGAGCGTGTGTGAAGAAAGTGTAAATTTTCGAATAAAAAATCCATGTGAAAAAAACAAAAAAACAAAACAAAAACAATTCGAAGCATTATAAAGTGACATTTAACAAATCATTTCAAAACAAATCAATTTGCTCTAACTGTGAAAGATAAAAATTAAAACAATCTAATAACCCACAAGTAAATAAGATTAAAATTACCTTATATTATAAATTTAGATCTCATATATTTAAATTTTTGAATTGAATTTTTACCATTCAAACTGGAGTAAGAAAGGTGAAATCAAAATTTATCTCATTTAATTAAGAACGAAAACATGAAAAGTTCTGAAACTTCAAGAAATTGAGCTTCCACATTAATAGTAAAGTAAAATATTTAATTTAAAGAAATTTTACTCTAAGGTTATTTAAAATAGTTTTATCATTATCTTTTGCTTATGATATCAAAGACCAAAGTCTGGTAATTTAATTTACTGTAAATTAAATGCCTGAAGTTTTAATAGTATATATATATATATATATATATATATATATATATATATATATATATATATATATATATATATATATATATATATATATATATATATATATATATATATATATATATATATATATATATATATATATATATATTATATTATATTTTTTTTTTTTTTTTTTTTTTTTTTTTTTTTTTTTTTTTTAGAAAATTATTATTATTTTTATTATTTTTTATTATTATTATTATTATTATTATTATTATTATTATTATTATTATTATTATTATTATTATTATTATTATTATTATTTTTACGATTATAATTATTGTTATTACTTTATTATTTATTATTATTATTATTATTATTATTATTATTATTATTATTATTATTATTATTATTATTATTATTATTATTAAAATAAACATTTTTATATTTATTTTCAAAACAATACCGGTAAAATAATGAGTAAAGTATGAAAAATGTTAATAAGCAAATTAATTTTGAAAATATTTATGTATAAATTTAAATGACAAAAAAAAAAAGGATATATTTTAATCATTTTCATTAAATTGAAAAATTTAAAAAAAAAAAAAAAAATTTTTTTTAAATTTTTTTTTTAATTTTTGAAAAACAAACCACAAACAAATTTTTCCTTCAAGTAACCAACACGTAACTATTCATTGCAACCTGTCGTGAATTGATTAGTGATTTTTGCTAAAAAAAAAAAAATAATGAAAAATAAATTTTTATTTTTAACTTACATCTAAGAGTAAAGCTTCTTCTAAATCTAAACCAAAAATTCATAATATAAAATTATGATAAACATTTTGCACTAAAATTTAAAGCAAAAATATACATTTTTAAAAATCCTTTTAAGATATAAGCCAAACAAGCAAAAACGAAAGCATATATATATATATATATATATATATATATATATATATATATATATATATATATATATATATATATATATATATATATATATATATATATATATATATATATATATATATATATATATATATATATATAACGGGGAATACCAGACGCTTACATATCTAAAATCTATTAAAAATTATTTCGATTACTTAAAAAAAAAAAAAAAAAAAAAAAAAAAAAAAAGCTTAAAAATTGCTCTACTTAGATTTGGAGACACGAACGAACGAACGAACAATGAAACACGATCTTTGCGACTATATATCTATTTCTATTGTAAAAAAAAAAAAAAAGTGCCTATATATATATACTCAGGATGAGAATATAAAAATTAACAAGTACAAAAGAAAATAACATTAATCCTCACTAATGACTATTATTATTATTATTATTATTATTATTATTATTATTATTATTATTATTAATATTATTATTATTATTATTATTATTATTATTATTATTATTATTATTATTATTATTATTATTATTATTATTATAAAGAAGTAATCATAGATTTCAGCGATAAGAAATGAGTATATGAAAAAAATAATTTAAAAAATAACTTCGATTAGAATAATTGTATTATAAATGAAATATTAATAATTATAAAAAAATCAGTATAAATTAGATTCAATTAAGCTGCTCAAATACAATTAATATTTTTACTTCAATCAAAACCATTTTTTTTTTTTTCGGAATCTAGAAACTTACGACATTTCGCGAATATCTGGTAGAGGCGTATGGGTGGACTCTCTTTCAAAATCTTCGTATATCCTTTGGTGCAACCTGCCATTAACCGACGTATTATAAAATTTGATATGGCGGAGTAAAATTCTTTACTTATGAAACTACTACTACTAAAAAAAAAAAAAAAAAAAAAAAAAAAAAAAAAAAAAAAAAAAAAAAAAAAAAAAAAAAAAAGATGGCGGAGTAAACTACTTCTTTACTTTATGAAACTACTAAATTTGAATAATAAGTAAAGAAAATTATCAAGTAATTTTTAATATCAATAAATAAGTACGATTTTTCAGTCTACATGGACCTATTGCTATAAATGGGATTTCTTAGTCTATTTATTTTTCAGGTTGACAATTAGGGTGCTGTTAAGTAATTTACGACGAAAGCGTGATTGTGGTTCTTATTTTAATATATTTCTATCCCTTTCCAAAAAAATTATGGAAATAAAAATGAAAACAGGAAAAATTGTGGGTATGTTTAATGAAGGAATTTAGCAGAGTTAGAAAAAGAGTAGAATAAATTGTTAAAAAAGGAATTCGCTTAAAAAATGATAACGATCAAGAAACAGGTAGACAAAAATTAAAGAAAAGAAAACTAATAGAAAGAGAAGAAAAAATAGAGAGAGAGAGAGTTAGAGAAAATATAAAGAAATAATAATAGAAAAATTGAAAGATAAAGTTAGAAATAAAGGAAAAATTTTACTTATTTTCTCCAATTATATATATATAAAAAAAAATTATACTGTTAGCAAATCTAACTACTAAAAAATAAAACAATACACAATGGTATGTTAAGGTAGCAATAAGGTTTAAGGGAGACATTCAGTGTGGTTCACGTCAAAAACGATTAAAAAAAAAAAAAAATTCGTTTAATTTCACCTAAATTATGCCAAAAATTTTGATTGCGCACCCAAAAATATAAATATATTTAAAAACAAATATTTTTCAGTTTCGGAAAGGAGCAACTCAAAAATAAATTTGCTTACGAGCTTGCTCGTTTTTTCAAAAATTTTAATTAAATGCTTTCTTCCGTCGAACTTTTCACATTAATATAACTGAAACTTACGAATCGTTCGTATCGATAATGCTTAGTCTCCTTATTGAGTGGTCAAAACTCGCCATACTCATTCGCGATAACCTGTTCGGCGGGATATTCAATTATTATCCATGCATTAAGGGTATATATTATATATATATATATATATATATATATATATATATATATATATATATATATATATATATATATATATATATATATATAATATATATATATATATATATATATATATATATATATATATATATATATATATATATATATATATATATATATATATATATATATATATATATATATATATATATATATATATATATATATATATATATATATATATATATATATATATATATAATATATATATAATTTCCAAACTAATAATCCCATGTATGGATTACAAAAATAATGTCAATTTTTTTTTTTTTTTTTTTTAAAGAGTATATAAACAAAATAACAAATTTATAAATAAATAATAGAAAGATTAGGTTCCTGAAAATGAGATCCAATAAATATTATTAATTCCATTTGGTAAAAAGATAAAAATTAAGAACAGGAGCATGAAAAGGCTGAACAAGAGAAGGGAATTTAAGAAGAAATAAAAGGCTGAAATAAACCCAATTAATAAAATTAAAAATTTGGTTAAAATAGATAAAAAAAAAAATTTAATTTATGATGGTAAAGGGATTGACAAATTTAAAAAAATAAACAAAAATAAATAGATGGTTATATAATTTTTACATTAAATAATAAAGAATGAGAGATTTAAAAATTAATTAATTTGTTAATTAATTAATTTAATTAAATTTAATCGAAAATGAAAAGTAGTTAAAAGAGAATAAAAATAAATAAATCTTCTTGGAAAGAATTTTACTCTCTTGTTCAGAAATAATTGTAAAAATGATAACAAACGTCATATATATATATATATATATATATATATATATATATATATATATATATATATATATATATATATATATATATATATATATATATATATATATAATATATATATATAATACTGTTACAGTTAACCGTTTCCCATGCAGAAAATTTAACGTTTTGTATTAAATAATTTTAAAGCAATGTTTAAACAAATTTTCATCAAGCAAAATAAATAAATAATATATATAAATAAATAAATAAAAAGTAAATGGTCTAATTTATTAAGCTAACGTCTTAGAACTGTTGGTAAAATTTTGTTAATAATTATTGACGTGATTTTAAAACATTGAATTTCGAAGAAGTTTTCTCTATTAAAGATTTGAATTTAAAAAAAAAAATGCTTAATTTTTGTTGTGTGAATGGCTAAGAATTTTTGTTTTAAATGACATTAGAAATTACCATCAATATATTTTATTGTTATTTCTTCTGCGTCTTTGGTGTTCTTAATTATTTCAAAAAAATTTTTCTAAAAATGTTATTAAAATTTTATAGAAATTCTTATGGATAAATATTAGATAAAGAAATAGTCAAAGATGGAAAGAGGCTGGCATATATATATATATACTGTATATATATATATATATATATATATATATATATATATATATATATATATATATATATATATATATATATATATATTATATATATATATATATATATATATATATATACAAACACGAACCTGTGAGAAAACCAGAGAATGTTTCTGTAACATTTATATTTTTAAAAACATATATTTTGAAACATCATTAACAACAATGCAATCAAAAACCTTCTGTTATGTAAGATCCTTAAACTTAAAGATATCAAAATATCCCACGATAAAAAAATAATAATGATAATAATCCAAAATCAAGTGTTTTTACCAATGTTCTTTCTTTTTAGTGGATAAATTAAGAAAGGGGGGGGGGAAGAGAGTAGGTCAATGAAGTATATAATACAGTTAGTGCCAATTTCAATTCATAAAAAAGTAAGTAAACGGCAGTTTCCTTTAATGCAGTTTATAACAACCGAAATGCATATCATTCAGCAAGCTGTTAAAATCCAATAAAAAAAATAATCAAAATAAAAAAATCTTGTTCGAATTTTTTTTTTTTTTATCTCTGATCATGACAACGAAACTTACTACTCGGGATAATCCTCATTCTCCTCCTCAAACACAGGATCCCTTCTAGCAATATGACTGTTTTGTCGCCGCATCCTGATAGAGTGAAGTATAATATTTAAGGAAGGGTTTTTTTTTATTTAAATGTAAGGTCGGAAAGAAAGTAATGTAGTTTTTTTTCTAAAGATTATTTTTGAATGCTCTCAGTCACTTGATTGTTAATTTAAATGTAATAAAATGTAAATATAATATATTAAATTAAAATAAATTTAATTGTTTCAACCCTCAAGGAATGGATGTTAATGAAGAGCATCTAAGACACCCACTCTATTTTCCTGACCTCACTCCATTGGATTACCATGTTTTTATGTCCCTTTCAGCATCACTTAGGCAATAAAATTTATGCAAATGATTACCAGCTAAAAAATTATCTCTATCTGTTTTTCTCTTCAAAACCAAAAGGTTTTTTTTTTTTTTTTTTTTGGGGGGGGGGGGGAAGAGGCATTAAAAAAACTTGTGCATCGATGGAGAAATGTCCTTTGAAAATGCGAGAAAATATTGCCAAGATTAAAATATAGTTAAATGTGTTTTCTTCGAAATGAAATATATGCTTTGAAAAAAAAACGACATTACTTTCTTTTCAACCTTTCATCTCATTGGTCTAACTAAGTCTTTGATTTTGATTGGTCTAAGTCTTAGATTAATAACTATTATTAGATCCTAAGACATTGTTCGCTGAAATAATATTTATCACTGAATAACTGCACTATGAAATATAGAGTAATAGATAATAAGTTGCTTAATAGATAAATAAATAAGTAACCACATTTACAAACACACTTAAATACAGGTTTAAAGAGTTAATTAATGGTATATATATTATTATATATATATATATATATATATATATATATATATATATATATATATATATATATATATATATATATATATATATATATATATATATATATATATATATATATATATATATATATATATATATATATATATATATATATATATATATATATATATATATATATATATATATATATATATATATATATATATATATATATATATATATATATATATATATATATATATATATATATATATATATATATATATATATATATATATATATATATATATATATATTAAATACTTTAAAAATATGTGGAAAGTAAAACTGAAAATAGAAAATACGAGTAGAGCAACTCTAAGGAAAAAATTTAGAAAAAAAATCTTTGATATTACTACAAGCGAGTTACTTTTTATTTATTTATTTGTTTATTTTGTTAATTATTTTTATTTCACATTTATAATTTAATAAAAAAAAGCCTTTTCAATTTTAATAAATTTTACAACATTACAAAAATTTAGAATGTGGATCCTTGGAATAAATATTATTTATTATTATTATTATTATTATTATTATTATTATGATTATTATTATTATTATTATTATTATTATTATTATTATTATTATTATTATTATTATTATTATTATTATTATTATTATTATTATTATTATTATTATTATTATTATTATTATTATTATTATTATTATTATTATTATTATTATTATTATTATTATTATTATTATTATTATTATTATTATTATTACATTTTCCTCTTCTATTATAAGAGAAATTTTTGTTAGTGAAAGTTTTATCTCTACAGATAGTATTAAAAAAATTAACAATTGCATTTTATATAAAGATCATAATATATATATTAAATTATAATATATAAATATTATATTATATTATAATACATAAATAATATAAATTAAAAGTAAATTGTAATATGTAAATATAAAATTAAAATTACTCGAAATTTCTTTGAACAACAAAATCCATAATAATTCCTAATTAATTAAAACAAAAATTTATTATTGAAATATCTAAAAAAAATAATTACTATTATATTATTATATTTTTTCCTTTAATTTCATTAACCATTTTAATATTCTAAAATATTTATTATATTAATTTCAATATTTTTGAGTAACTCAGGTGGAAACCTAATTCTATTTACCTTGCTAAAATAATGTTTATATATATATATATATATATATATATATATATATATATATATATATATATATATATATATATATATATATATATATATATATATATATATATAATATATTATAAATATTAAAGTTTTTTTATTATATTTTTATTTTTAAAATAAAAATATTGACATTTATTTCAATATTCTTCGAACATTTAACTCAGTGGAAAAAGAAACCCGATTCAATTAGTCTAACTTAAATAAAATAAATTAAATTATTATGTAATTTTAAAAATAAAAATTAAATAAATAAAATACATTATAAATTAATATCTTACTTAATTAAAAAATTTAAACAAAAATAAAAATAAATAAAATACATACGAAGCTCTGAACAGCATTTCTTCTTGATGAGGAGTCATTGGAGCCTGCATTACTTTTTCCTTCGCTTTGAAATCGATCAATGGCTTCATATGATCTTCTACCATTGCTATTGGACCGTATAAATGAGCATAATGTTCTCTGAAAAGAACAAAAAATAGGTTAGATAATCATCCCAGAAGAATGATAAAGTTTATCATTAGTTTAGGTTTTGGAAATGAAATAAAAAGAAAATGCAAAAGATGAGAAAAAAATAAATAAATAAATAAAAATTTCACAAAAAAAAAAAAAAAAGAAAAAAAAAAATATTCACACTAAAAAAAAAAATGAAAATATTCTGTAAAAGGCTACGAAAACATGAATTCGAATTTTGAAAGTTTTATAGATACAATTTTTATTTATCAAATTTTTTTTTTTTTTTTGATGAAAGAAAATTATTTGACCTTAAAATTTTTTTAAATATATTAAATATATATATATATATAATATATATATATATATATATATATATATATATATATATATATATATATATATATATATATATATATATATATATATATATATATATATATATATATATATAATAATTGAAAATCACACTTTAAAACACTATAATTAAAGAAATTCTTTAATTAATTAATTTTTCATTTATATTTATATTGAGTGAAATGTATTAATATTATTTCTTTAAAATGCATCCCATAAATTAATACAAAAATGAATAATTTTTTTGTTTCTTAGCAAAAATTCTTATCTTTTCGGGTAGGGTTGGGTGGGGTGGGGGGAATTCTCTAGGAAGTTTCTACCCTAGGATCCACTTGAGGGATCAAACCAGCGCTTTCGAGCACGTGAGTCAATCATTCCACCGTTATGCCACGATCTCTAAAGTTACTTTAGAAAAAGGAATTCTACTATAGCAGGGGGTTCCCAACCTTTTTTTTTTTTTTGCTTGTGGATCCCCTGAGTTCTAACTTTACGTATTTAGACTCAATACTGCTAAGGCTTAGCTCATATTATTTACCCCCGAAATGATATTTCCTTGAGGACCCCTTCAAAGTATATGCTGTCCCCTGGGGGTTCATGGGGTCCCCTGGGGATACATGTAGACCCCCTTTGGGAACCGTTGTTCTAAAGGAGATATATATATTATATATATATATATATATATATATATATATATATATATATATATATATATATATATATATATATATATATATACTCACGAAAGGGCAATTTTCTCAAAGAGACGAGTGAGTTTCGTATCGGAGCTCTCGTGGAGGAACCATTTCTTTAAGTACTTTTCATTATAATGCATCAACAACCCCTGAAATTGGTATTTGATAGAACTGTCAAAGTCTATAAAATAGTTCTTAATTAATACTTAAAAATTATCATGTTCATCTGTCTAATTTTATATGATGAAATTGAGTTTCGGGAGAAAAATCTTCATGACAACACCTCCTTATACAAATATTCAAGAAATAATATTAAATAATATAAATGCATTTGAATAAATTTTTTTTTTTTATCAATAAAGTTCACAGTTCTATACGAGGAGAGGAACTATTCTAGAGTATTTTGAACCGGTTCCGTCAAACTCGTGAATTGAACTCGTCACACTCTACTGATTGTGCCAAGGTGGATATCATTAATTGCATTGACATTTCAGTTAATTATTGAAATAAATTTAAAAGGTTTTCAATTTCAAATTTATCAAATGCTATTAATTAAAAATATCCCCAAGAAAAAACAACAACAAAATAATTATTTTACATAAGCATATAACTAATCACCTTAAAATCTACTAAACCTAATAATAAAATTAACTGTATTTTAAATTCTAAAGTAAAATTGAGGCATTAAAAGAAGCAAGAAGAACTTACTCTTAGATAAAAGTCTCCGTGATGTCCCAAAATTTCCTCAATACCCGCCATCATGTGATCCATACTCGTTTCCGATATTTCTACTATCAGACTCTTCTGATCCTGGTTTTTCCTCTTGATCTTTAAAAGCGAAACTAGAGGTTTGATCGTTATACCCTAAAATAGATATATATATTATAATATATATATAATATATATATATATATATATATATATATATATATATATATATATATATTATATATATATATATATATAATATATATATATATATATATATATATATATATATATATATATATATATATATATATATATATATATATATATATATATATATATATATATATATATATATATATAAATAATAATAATAATAATAATAATAATAATAATAATAATAATAATAATAATAATAAAAGCAACTCAAAATTTTTAAAGGAGTCTCAACTGCACGAGAATATTTCTTCGATAGCTTATTAGCATTGATAAAAAAAATTGCTTCAAACTACCATTTTGTAAAACTTTAAAAACTTTCTTAAAATGTATTTAAATTTTCAACATCAACTGATATACGACCTGTTTGAAATGGTTCATTTTTGCCAAATTGATGCTAAAAACATGCTAGACGTTTCCTTCGAAATGAATGAAAGTTCAGTCTGAAGAATCCATTGGAGTAACTACCTAAGGTGATGCATATTGGCGTACATAAAAAAAATCTTTGAAGACTCTTACTGTCGTTGAAGTATTCGTCAAAGGAATATTGTCTTCTAAAGAGGATTTACAGTCTTCGACCTCTTCTGATTCCTGCAGCTTACATATCATGCGAAGTTTGATCAAAATATACACTAATGTATTCGATCTTACTTCTGTTTTCATCACTACATTTGACTTATGCACTTTCAAAATTTTGTACCCAGAGCTTATGGTTGGGTCTAAATTAGGATAGAACGTTTTTCGCCATCTTTTGTGGGTTTTACGTAGGCTTCTTCCTTTTTTTCACCAGGAGCGCTATATATATATATATACCATAATATATATATATATATATATATATATATATATATATATATATATATATATATATATATATATATATATATATATATATATATATATATATATATATATATATATATATATATATATATATATATATATATATATATATATATATATATATATATATATATATATATATATATATATAATATATATAATATATATATATATATATATATATATATATATATATATATATATATATATATAAAATACTATCGCTCAAACGCAAATACAACGTACTTGCATACGAGTATTTTAAAAGGACACCGTTTAATTGTAATCGAAATTGATAAATAATTTTACAACATACAATGAAAATCAAAGAAGAAATCAAATTTCTTAGCAACGATAAAATTGAATGAAAAATACGAGTATGTTGATTAGTTACCGCTTTACGAACAATATGTGAATGAAACTATAAGAATATATATATATATATATATATATATATATATATATATATATATATATATATATATATATATATATATATATATATATATATATATATATATATATATATATATATATATATATATATATATATATATATATATATATATATATATATATATATATATATATATATATATATATATATATATATATATATATATATATATATATATATATACTAGGTTGTTCAAATTCCTATGGTTCGAAGACTGATTAGTAAAACTCTTCTTAGCTTCAATGATAGTTAATAATCTTCTTCATCCTCCAGAAAGGATTTACGTCCTGTCAGTGGGATCTTTCGAGAAAGATCCTTGAATTTCATGGGCCCACGGCGGATAC